>JARQOC010000004.1:296120517-296138870 GCA_033576535.1 Allobates femoralis | reverse complement strand
GAGGGATAAAATCTTGGATGATCCAGGCAGCTTGAGACCTATCTCGCTTATAAACCAAGACCTTAAAATCATAGCAAAAATTATGGCAGACCAACTAGTTCTTCTACTTGCAGGCTTGATGGGACAGGAGCAAACTGGGTTTGTCAAAGGTTGGTGAGAGGTTGGCAATATTCGCAGGACAAAGAGGGTACTGGAAGCAGTAAGACTGAAGGGGGCCAGGACAGGTGATACTCCAGCCATGGTCATGTTAGATGTAGAAAAAGCCTTTGACAGCATCAGCTGGTCATGGCTGGAGAAAGTTAGATAAGATAAGTCTGAGGGGGGCATTTAGGATGTTCTTGCATGCATTACATAACAACCCAAAAGCCAGAGTGAACACGTCAGGTTTTTTATGAGACGTGATTCAGCTGAGAAGGGGCACACCCCAAGGATACAGAATTACAAAATGATCTCAAAAGCGTGATGTTAATTGAAAACGTTGGGGGGTAGGTGGGGGGAGGGAGAAGGAGGGAATGTTGGGGTTTGAATCCTGGTATATTAAACATGACCAGCTAATGTACTAAAAAAGAAATGTTATTTCTATTATCATTTATGAGGTGGATTGACAGCATTTTATACACTTTGGTAACATGTTGTATTAATACGTGATTTTTGCAAAACCAAAAAGGTTTCTTTATAAAAAAAAAAAAGAAAAGAAAAAATTGAGGCTAAAAGAACATTTTTGGGAAAAAAAAGTACTTTTTCATATTTACAGATCAATTTGTGAAGCACCTGGGGGCTCAAAGTGCTCACTATACATCCAGATAAGTTCCTTGGGGGTCTAGTTTACAAAATGAGGTCACTTGTGTGGGAGCTCCAGTGTTTAAGCACACAGGGGGTCTCCATACGCGACATGGTGTCTGCTAACAATCAGAACTCAGAGATTGTGAGAGAATTGAATATTTTACATACAACAATCACTATCAGCATCATTATCAATATGGAAGATTACAGGAAGGAATCTTCACACAAACCTAAGAGGTCATACATTAGAATCTATAGGAACAACATGCTTATAAACATTAACAGTTGAGCTATAAAAGTTGAGGAGGCTATAGCTAGGATTACACTAGTTTATGGACCCACGTTTCCAGCCAGTGCTGAAACCGAACAGCGTTAACGGCAAGCATTGGCTGGAAACGTGGGTCCATAGAAACCCTGTGTTTACCTTACTAACAGCCGCACACAGAGCTGCTGGGAGGCCATTTGTCCTCAGCGCACAGGAAACGCTGCCTGCAGCATTTTCCTGTGCGCTCCTGAAAAGTGGCCTCCCAGCAGCTCTGTGTGCGGCTGCTACTAAGGTAAAAGCTAGGGTCACACTTGAGCCCTGAATCAGCTAAAAGCATCAGTTTTTCAACTTAGAATTTGAGAAAAACGGATGGTTTTAACAAATCCATAAGCTCCCATGTAAAAAACGCAGTGTCAAAATGCACTTCTAAAAAACGCAAAGTGTTTTTAATATGGGGCCCTATGGGAAACGCATCCGTTAACGCATGGTACATATCGGTACCATGCATTAACGCATAGTGTTTTTGGGATGCAAGCATAGCAATCTCCAAAAACGGAATCAGGTTTGTAAAAGGCAGAAAAACTGACTGCCAAGTGTGACCCTAGCCAAACACAGGGTTTCTATGCACCCACGTTTCCAGCCAGCGCTTGTCCGGTTTCAGTGCTGGCTGGAAACGTGGGTCCATATCCAAGTCTGACCCCAGCCTATGACAAGTTATCACCTATCCTTATAAGTGTTGGTGATAAGGGATTGGTTCCAAACTTGGCACAATCCCTTTAACAGAGTCCACTGCTTCCCCAATAATCATGAACAGAGATTGGAAGCAAAATTATTCAATAACAATCAAGATGATACATTCCCTTTAAACCTTTATTGTAGATCATAATACAGTTTAAAACCACATGTAAATATATAAGCAAATACGTGATTTTTCCACCTTATTATCGGTCTAGAATAAAAATTTTAGGACTTTATACCATGCTCTGGATAATCCGCTAGAAACATATTTTTACCTCATAGCCAATCCTGCTGTTTGTGCACCAGAGTGTTATTTCACCAGAGGCATGAACGAGCTGATCTACAATTATTCCTTTTTTTCCTACTAAATAGGCCATGTATATATTAAGGTACCAGAAATGTGACCATTTAGGGGTTAAAGTCAATAAATGCTAATACATACAGTACATATACTGTAAAACTCTTTTTTTTTCCGAACAAACATTTTGAAATACATTTAAAATGTTTATAAGAAGATTAGAACAAAATGAGAAATATATGAGACTTCCATCATCCATGAACATCAAACAACTTGAATAAATTTCCCCGGCTAAAGATCTGTTATATGTTGTAAAATTATCTCGGAAGCAGAATGTCAGCACATCAGAACATTTGCTTTGTGCCGGCATATTCTTATTGATTTTCACTTTGGAAAATGGACTTGTAAAAGGTCTTAAATGTACTAGCAAATTAATTGCTTGTAGTTGTATCAACTGCGAATGTGAGTTTTAACAGTAATAAATAATTCAATTAAAACTTGGAAAATTACTACAATTGAAACACAAGCAACTGAACACAGCAATAAATATTTCTAGAATCGTACTGTTTTCTAATGTGTGAGTTGGTATAATATCAATTTGTTGCATTAGGAGTTATGGTAGCCTTCATTTACAAAAATAAGATTGACTGGTTATGTAGCTATTTTAACCTCTACACCATCCGCCGATTTTTCATTTTCGTTTTTTGTTCTTTGCTCCCCTACTTCCAAGAGCCATAACGTTTTTATTTTTCCATCAATATAGACATATGACGGCTTGTCTTTTTCCGGGACAAGTTGTACTTTCAGATGAAATCATTTATTTTACCATATAGTGTACAAGACAATGGGAAAAAATCCAAGTGGAGTGAAATTGCAAAAAAAGTGCAGTTACACGTTTGTTTTTAGGTTTTTTTATTCCCCATATTCACTGTATCGTAAAACTCACATATAGGTGTGATGCCTCAGGTCGGTACGAGTTTGTAGATGCTAAAAAATGTATACTTTTACTCTTATCTAAGTGGTGAAAACAAATTCAGAAGTTTGAAAAAAAAAAAGAATCGCACTTTTGCACCATGTTCTGCGACCCGTAGCGTCCTCATTTTTAGAGATCTGGGGCTGTGTCTTGAGCTGACATTTCTAATGATACCATCTTTGGGTAGATGCATGGTTTTGATCGCTCGTTATTGCATTTTATTGCAATGTTGCGGCGACCAAAAAAATGTAATTTTGGCATTTGGACTTTTTTTTCCATCCCACAGTTTACAGTTCTGTTTAATTGATTTTATATCTTGATAAATCGGGCATTTCTGAATGTGGTGATACCAAATATGTGTATTTTTTATTTTTTTTTAATACTTTTGAATGGGGGAAAAGCGGGGTGATTTGAACTTTTGTGTTTTTTTTCATATTTTTAAAAACCTTTTTTAATAAACCTTTATTTTACACTGTCCCATAGGGTGCCACAGTGCTGTAGTGACTGATCGCTTGTTCCATCTCCCGATGACCTGCATTACATCAGGACATGGCACATTGCCAACCACTGACAGGACCACTGACAGGAAGCGAATCCTGATAGGTCACACCAGGACCCCAGGCTATCAGGTATTGAACGGAGATCCCATGATCTTAATGCAGGACCTCCGATCTAAAATTCATAACTTGAACCACAATAGGGGCTCCATCAAGTATATATACATGGCACAACGTGAGTAAGGAACTCATTTATACTGCGACTAAGGACACGGGCAGACACCCCTGATGAAGCTGCCAGTGTGCAGCGACACGCGTTGGGTCTGCTGGGGGTCCATCTATCACTTGTTGGGGACATAGCCTATGGGTGACTATAAGAATATAATTTACTGAGACTCACTGAGACCTTCATTACCCTTAGTGCATTTTACTTACCCTAGCTCATAATCTGAGTGTAACAGTGCTATTAAGGACAGTGGTGACTTTGTATATACTGGGATCTGCAACAACATTATTACTGGTTTACATATCATTCATCTCTGGTGAATTTCTATGTTGTTAAATACCCGTTTTAATCTTTTTCACCAAAAATGAGTAGGGGGCATTTAGGTACTTGTTTAACGCATTCACCAGTTGTGCTATGATTTGACAATTTAGCCATAACCTGTAACCTGTTCACTGCAACTAAGCAACATCTTGAATACTATGGTTTTGTCATTTATGGGTTACGGTATGCATACCTGTATTGAGGGAATAACATTCTTGTTATCCTTGTGATCTTATTGGCTTACTAGCTGTGAGCCCGATGCGATTGCATCGGGATTCTAGAATCTGTGTATAGGGCATTGCTCGGGCTGCTGCAACGACTCCCAACGCCCCCTTCGCGGGCATTGCGAGTGAGTCGCGTGGGCGATGCGCGTCCACGAACAAAGCCACGGAGGTAGCGGCGTGTGCGAGGGAAGTCGCTACAGCAATTATATAATAGATTATCAGTATGTAATATATAATTTCCCTAACGCACTTCCGTAAGTTTCGGCACTGTTTCCGTCGTTGTGGGCGTGGGCGCAGCGCCCACGCGACCTGTGAAGCATTGCCGGCGCCACTGATTCGCAAAGCCTCACTCGCAATGGCCGCCAAGCGGCCGTTGCGAGTCCTTGCAGAATAGGCGCGACTCACTAATGTATACATAACCACATACATAATACTGATAATTCCTATATAATCACATATATATATATAGATGGCGGGCCGATTCAAAAGAATCGGGTAGTCTAGAATCCATATATAGTATATTTACTAATAGTTAGGGGAGTGGGGTGAAATGAATTGTGTGTATACAGGTGGCTCAGTGGTTAGCAGTGAGTGGGGTGGCTCAGTGGTTAGCAGTGAGTGCGGTGGCTCAGTGGTTAGCAGTGAGTGCGGTGGCTCAGTGGTTAGCAGTGAGTGTGGTGAGATTGGTGAGCACAGTGGCGTGGGCAGAGTGCTGAGTGCAGCGCTGTGGGCAGAGTGGTCAGCACACACATACATACATATACACACACACACACAGACACTTCGCTATAGTTAGCACCGACCCTACGTCTTCCCTGCCGGCTGGATCCTGAGTTGACATGTCGGCGCCCGCGGACGACTGGATCCAATATGGGGTCCGGCAAGTTTGGCGAGACTTATTGGACGCGATATTTGATCGAGTAGTTCGGGGGCGGCGACATGTCGGTGATGCAGGGCCGGTGGTAAGTATAGCGGAGTATGTGTGTGTGTGTATGTATGTGTGCGGAGAAAGTGAGTGAAGTGCGGAGAAAGTGAGGTGTGGTGATGTGGCCCCTGGGCGGGTGCATCACACGGGTTATCAATGCAGGTCTGTGTTCACATGGGCCGGTTTTCCTGATTGTGTGTGGTGTGTGAAACCTGTCCGATGTACAGGGGGTTAACAGCTGAAGGGTTTTCATGAGCTGAGTAAAACAGCTGAGTGTGAGTGCTGAAGATCCGATACATTCATGAGCCTAATGAGCGGCTGAACCTGTGGGGATGAGTGCTTTGCTGTGCGGAGAAAGTGAGGTGTGGTGATGTGGCCCCTGGCCGGGTGCATCACACGGGTTATCAATGCAGATCTGTGTTCACATGGGCCTGGTTTTCCTGATTGTGTGTGGTGTGTGAAACCTGTCCGATGTACAGGGGGTTAACAGCTGAAGGGTTTTCATGAGCTGAGTAAAAAAGCTGAGTGTGAGTGCTGAAGATCCGATACATTCATGAGCCTAATGAGCGGCTGAACCTGTGGGGATGAGTGCTTTGCTGTGCGGAGAAAGTGAGGTGTGGTGATGTGGCCCCTGGCGGGGTGCATCACACGGGTTATCAATGCAGGTCTGTGTTCACATGGGCCTGGTTTTCCTGATTGTGTGTGGTGTGTGAAAGCTGTCCGATGTACAGGGGGTTAACAGCTGAAGGGTTTTCATGAGCTGAGTAAAACAGCTGAGTGTGAGTGCTGAAGATCCGATACATTCATGAGCCTAATGAGCGGCTGAACCTGTGGGGATGAGTGCTTTGCTGGGCTAAACCTGAATGGTGCACAGGGGGTTAATCACATCTCAGGTCTGTGTGTGAGTGAAGATGTGCTGATTGACTCACTGGGTTGCAGCTGGGAGTGAGCAGGCTGGATAGGAACCTGCCAGGTGTCTGAGTGAGGAGAGGACGATTCAGAAGTTCAGAGCGCTGCCATGTGAAGAGGTGCTGGAAGTGATCCGTCCTCAGTGGGTAAGTGATGGGAGCCTACCAGCTCCATGCTAGTGCACCTGATGTGTGCATGGCAGCCAGTGTCCAAGGGCCAGGCGGTCACAGCTGACTTTGGGACTGACTGTATTCCTGTTACTATTCGATGTCTCATGTACAGGTGGTGGTGGTGGTGGTGGTTGTTTTACACGTTTACTGCTCGCACTGGCCGCTATGCGGCCATTGCTTCGCGGCTCCGGACAGAGTCCTGGAGAAAGTTCCGAGCTACGCGAACAAAGCCACAGGAAGTAGCGCCGGTCAGACGGAAGTCAGCTACGGCAATTATATAATAGATATTATCTGGGACTATCTGAGTACCCCATAATACTATTCTTGACTCTGTTACCTGTTCCTTAAATCTAACGGGACTTTTGTGGTCAATATATAGATAATATATATATATTTATTATCTCTCAACTTGTATGTACTACTTGTACCAATGATTATATTTAATCATCATGAGAGTCTGTGGATATTATTGCATCTATATGCATAACTAATTGTTAATTGACAACCATTTTTGCCACACAGTTTACAGGCTTGCTATATGTGATACAACTTAATAACTGCAGTACTGAACACACACTAATTTGTTCTTGTGACAATATTATCTGCTGAATGGTTATTACATACTATGATTGTCCCCGCTTTTGAAGCACCTGTTGTGCCATGTATATATACTTGATATTGTTGATATTGTGGTTCAAGTTGTGAATTTTAATAGTTTTTTACATTTGTCTGCAACTGTGTTGAAATAAAATACATTTTTGTACGTTTGTAATCACCTAGGGGTGCTCCTTATATATGCCATGGCTTTTTCTGGTCTTGCATAATTACTTTACATGGCATGGTGAGCACCCACATTTAAATACGTGCCTTGTGATGCTGTGGTGCTCCTCTATTTTTCCTTTCAGTGATGAGCGAGTGGCGTAATATTCATACTCGCTATACTGGTAACGAGTACTCTTTAACCCCTTCCCAACCTTTGACGTTATAGAGACCTCATGGTCATGGAAGTCGGTGTGTTCCCGACCCATGACGTCTCTATAAAGTCATGGCTTGTTTGCGGTCCTGCAGCTCCAGTGACCAGCTCAGTGACAAGTCACAGGAACTGCAGGATCGCAAGGACCTATAGTTTAGCCCGGGGGGGTGGCTTAGCCCACCTGTGGCCAAAGTCACTCTGATTGGCAGTTAAAAGTGAAACTGCTGATAAAAGCGAATCAGAGTGATTCACCCCTCCAGATCTGATTGGAGCTCTCCAATCAGATCTGGAGGGGTGGGACGGTGGGTGCCTTCCCCCTCCTCAGCCCACTCCAGCTTCAGGGTGCATCAGGGCCCCCCGTCCCTCCCATCGACCCCCCTCCTATTGTTATCTATCTATCTGCTGGCGGGCTACACTCTGTGACGAAATGGACTCCTTCAATGTAGAACATATGATGATTTCTTATGTATCCCAGACAGTATGGTATTTTGTTGCAACTTGGAATATGCCACTCATGGGTTAAGTTATTAAAATCTAGCCAGACTCTATTTTGTATACCCATTGTTGACGTATATAATGTAATTATATTGCCTTTTTGTATTGTGACTTAATTCCTACCTTGTGAGGGGACACTCATTGTTTTTACCAGTCTTGAAGATGTTTGGAAATGTTGACCGTGTGTATGTAATCAGCTCAACTTTTCGTCTTAGGAAGGTCAGAGGGACAGAGGCTCAGAAAACCTAATTATGCCAACTGCCCTTTGTATTACTATGTACATGTATCCTGCTAGGTGCTAGGTAAACCATCTGTATGTGGCTCTCCCTTGACAGGACTTAAAACTACTAAAAATATGTTAAATGAGGCTTGAGGTCCAGCCAATGAAAAGACAGTGTTATTCCACCTATCGTGAAGTCCCCAGTATCATGCATTGAGGGCTGAAGTTATATAAGGAGACGTGTTCATTAACCAGAGTTAGATTCTGTCTAGTGACCTCAGTCTAGCGGTACACTAGATTGGATATGGCGGCTAATCTAGGATCTTCGGATCCGATTGGCCAGCCATAACCCCAGGCCTAGGCATTTTGGTGCTGACTAAGGGGATCATAACCTGGACTATAAGACCACAAGGGCTTCAGCATCGAATTATCAGATGTGGCTGTGATAACAAAGACTCCATAAGGAAGCCACGCAGGTTGGGACAATCCCGTCTCCTGGCTACAGACTTTGCTGTGCTATATTCTAATCCCTGGTGAGCCAGCGGAAGGGTGAGACTCTGTTGCCTGTTACATTGTTGTGTTTTGCTGGTTATGTGTTATATGCTGTAAACTGTTTGGGGATCCAATAAAGCCTTAATATTGTGGTTCCCTCACCCTGTGTAGTGTTCCGCCCATGGTTAAGGAGCTTGGGTGTTCAACTGGGGATGAGCCCTGGTCCACGTTGTCTTTGTAAAGGCGGCTGGGCCTGAGGACAAGAGCACCCACTGACCCCCGGGTCTCCACACACCTGCCAATGCACCGCTGGTCAGCCTCATCAGCCCCCTCCCTGCTCATCTGCGCCCCCCACCTGTCCAGCCCCCCACTTCCAGTTCCCCCTGTGTCCTGTCGCCCACCTTCACCTCTCCTGGTGGGCTGCACCCACCGGTGCACCTGCTGGTTAGCCTGAGTCTGCAGCGGTGTGGGTCCCTCCTCCTCTCCCGGTCTCCTCCTCCTCACCGGTGGATCGTGAGTGAGGTAAGTATGAATGAATGAATGAATGAATGAATGGATGGGTGCATGGGTGGGTGGATGGATGGATGGATGGGTGGGTACATAGATGAATGGATGGATGGGTGCATGCATGGGTGGATGACTGGGTGCATGCATGGGTGGATGACTGGGTGCATGGGTGCATGCCTGGGTGGATGGAGGTGTGCGTGCATGGATGTGTGCATCGATTGATGTGTGCATTCATGGATGTGTACATGCTTGATGTGTGCATGCATGGATGGATGTGTACATGCATTGATGTGTGCGTGCATGGATGTGTGTCTGCATGGATGTGTATGTGCATTGATGTGTGCATGCATGGATGTGTGCGTGCATGGATATTGCATGGATGGATGTGCGCATGCATGGATGAATGTGCGCATGCATGGATGGATGTGTGCATGAATAAATGTGTGCGAATGTGTGCGTACATGGATGTGTGCATGCATGGATGGATGTGTGCGTCCGTGGATGTGTGCATGTGTGGATGCGTCCTCTTGTTGTAGTCTCTGGGATCATAGTCTTGGTGCACTGTATGACAGATCATTGTCATACAGTGCACCATAACTCTGACCCCAGAGACTATAGGAAGAGGACACTTGATCCCTTGCTGCAATCTCTGGATGTAGCAGAGGCGATCAAGCGTTGTGGGACCTTCATTGTGGACTACGTCGGATCTTTATAATAAAGATGGAGTCAGAATTTTGTTTGTGTTTTTTTCAAATAAAAAGACTTTTCTCTGTGTGGTGTACTTTTTGACTATTTACTAGAGATTCCTAGTGGCCGGGTCTAACATTGGTCGGACATTATGAATCTCGGGCTTAGTGCCAGCTGCCAATAAAAAAGCTGGCATTAACCCCTTTATTACCCAGTTTGCCACCGATACTAGGGCAACTGGAAGAGTCTGGGTACAGCACCAGAAAATGGCGCTTCAATGAATGTGCCATTTTCTGGGGTGGTGGCAGGCTGCAATTCACAGCATGTGGGGCCCAGAACGCTTGGGCCTCTCCATGCTCAGGATTCCAGCCCCCAGCTGTTAAATTGTTCCTGGCTGGGCCAAAAATATGGCAGAGCCCCATGTCATTTTTTTTTTCTATAATTAATTCTAGAAAAAAAATGGGTTTTGCTGTATTTTTGGTAGCCAACCAGGTACAACTTGGCAGCTGAGGGACTGGAATCCTCAGCGTGGAGAGACCCAGACGTTGTAGGCCCCCCATGCTGCAAATTGCAACCCACAGCCACCCCAGAAAATAGCGCATTCATTAGAGGCACCATTTTCTGGTGCTGTACCTCAACAGCTCCAATTGTTAGGGGAAACCATGTCGCGTATGGAGAGCCCCTCCCTGTGTGCCTGAACATTAGAGCTCCCCCACAAGTGACCGCATTTTTTAACCTAGACCGCGCAAGGAACTTATCTAGATGCATAGTGAGCAGTTTGAACCCCCATGTGCTTCACAAATTAGTCCGTAAAAGGGAAAAAGAAGATTTTTGTGAAAAAAAAGTAATTTTTTATTTTTACGGATCAATTTGTGAAGTACATAGGGGATCAAAGTGCTCACTATGCATCTAGATAAGTTCCCTGGGGGGGTCTTGTTTCCAAAATGGGGTCACTTGTGGGGGAGCTCCAACTTTTAGGCACACAGGGGCTCTCCATATGCGACATGGTGTCCGCTAACTATTGGAATTGTTAACAGACACAATGTCGCATATGGAGAGTCCCTGTGTGCCTAAACAATGGAGCTCCCCCACAAGTGACCCCATTTTGGAAGCAACACCCCCCAGGGAACCTATCTAGATGCATAGTAAGCACTTTGATCCCCCAGGTGCTTCACAAATTGATATGTACTAAGGAAAAAGTACTTTTTTTTCACACAAATTTTCTTTTTTAATTTTTATGGATCAATTTGTGAAGCACCTGGGGGTTCAAAGTGCTCACTATGCATCTATATACATTCCTTGGGGTCTAGTTTCCAAAATGGGGTCACTTGTGGGGGAGCTCCAACGTTTAGGCACACAGGGGCTCTCCATATGTGATATGGTGTCCACTAATAATTACAATTGTTAGCGGACATCATGTTGCGTATGGAGAGCTCCTGTGTAAACATTGGAGCTCCCCCACAAGTGACCCCACTTTGGAAACTAGAGCCCCCAAGGGACTTGTCTAGATGCATAGTGAGCACTTGGAACCCCCAGGTGCTTCACAAATTGATCCGTAAAAATGAAAAAGTATTTGTTTTCCACAAAAATTTTCTTTTCATGTTTACGGATTAATTTGTGAAGCACCTGGAGATTCAAAGTGCTCACTATGCATCTAGATAAGTTTCTTGGGGGAAGTGTAGTTTCCAAAATGAGATCACTTGTGAGGGAGCTCCAATGTTTAGGCACACAGGGGCTCTGCAAACGCGACATGGTGTCCGCTAACAATTTAAATAGAAAATTAGCTCAAATTGTTAGCTGACACCATGTATCGTTTGGAGAGCCCCCATGTGCCTAAACATTGGAGCTCCCCTACAAGTGACCCCATTTTGGAAACTAGACCCCCAGGGAACTTATCTAGATGGGTGAAGAGCACTTTAAACCCCCAGATGTTTCACAAATTGATCCTTAAAAATAAAAAAGTACTTTTGTTTTCATAAAAAGTTTCTTTTAGCCTAATATTTTTCATTTTCGCATGGTCAACAGGATAAAATGCATCCTAAAATTTGTTGGGCACTTTCTCCTGAGTACACCGATACCTCATATGTGGTCATAAACCTCTGTTTGAGCGCACGGCAGGGCTCCGAAGTGAAGGAGCGCCATTTCACTTTTTGAATGGAAAATAAGCTCCAAAAGTCAAATTGCGCTCCTTCCCTTCTGAGCCCTGCCGTGCGCCCAAACAGTGGTTTATGACCACATATAAGGTATCGGTGCACTCAGGAGAAATTGCCCAACAATATTTAGGATCCATTTTATCCTGTTGCTCATGTGAAAATGAAAGAATTGCGGCTAAAAAACATTTTTGTTAGAAAAATTAAAATGTCCATTTTCCCTTCCATGTTGCTTTAGTTCCTGTGAAGCACCTGAAGGGTTAATAATCTTCTTGAATGTAGTTTTGAGTAGCTTGAGGGGTGCATTTTTTGGAATGGTGTAACTTTTGGGTGTTTTCTGTCATGTAAACCCCTCAAAGGGACTTCAAATGTGATGTGGTCACTAAAAAAAATGGTTTTGTAAATTTTGCTGGCAAATGAAAAATTGCTGATGAACTTTGAACCCTTATAACTTCCTACCAAAAATGGTTTTTTTTTCCAAAATTGTGCTGATGTAAAGTAGACATGTGGGAAATGTTATTTATTAACTCTTTTGTGTCACATAACTCTCTGGTTTAGCAGAAAAAAAAATCAAAATTTGAAAATTGCGAAATTTTCTACATTTTTGCCAAATTTTTCATTTTTTCACAAATAAACACAAAAATTATCGACCTAAGTTTAATACAAACATGAAGCCCAATATGTCATGAAAAAACAGTCTGAGATCGCTAGGATCCGTTGAAGTGTTCCAGAGTTATTACTTCATAAAGGGACACTGGTCAGAATTGCAAAAAATGCCAAGTTCTTTAGGGTCAAAATAGCCTGGGTCCTGAAGGGGTTAATACTGGCATATTCATCCAAATAGCGAGTCCAATGTTAGTCAATTAGTGAGTCTTTCCAGCACAGGATGGGAGGGTGGGCTTTTTTACATTTCTACTGCATAAAACATCTTGCTGGACCCCCCAGAGAGAGAGTAACATCCAATCTGCTCTCACTGAGGTGCCAGCTCACTTTGTGTGCTGAAGGCAGCCAGCAATATGTGTCAGATTGATAACGATCGACATATCATTATTGAGCACCAGCAATATTCGCTGAGTAATGAGTATTGCAAATACTGTATTATTCGTGTGAATAGCGAATAGTAACAATTACACTCACTCATCTCTAATAATGCAACATACACCTTCCAAAAAGTTCAACTTTTGTCTTGTCAACTCAAGAGTATTCTCCCAAAAGTCTAAGAATCATAGAATCATAGAATGGTAGAGTTGGAAGTGACCTCATGGGTTATCTTGTCCAACTCCTTGCTTAAACAGGATTCAGTAAATCATAATTGACAGATGCCTGTCAAGCCTCTGTTTGAAGACTTTTATTGAAGGAGAACTAACCACCTCTCGTGTTAGCCTGTTCCACTCGTTGATTACCCTCAGTGTTAAAAAGTTTTTTCTAATGTCTAATTGATGTCTCCTCCCATTAAGTTTTATCCCATTGCTTCTAGTCTTTCTTTGTGCAAATGAGAATGAAACTGATCCCTCTACAGTGTGACAGCCCTTGAGAGATTTGTAGACATCTATTGAGTCTCCTTTCAGTCTTCTTTTTTTGCAAGCTGAATATTCTCAAATCCTTTAACTTTTCCTCATGTGACATGATTTGCACCCTGTTCACCATTCTGGTCGCTATTCTCTAAACATATGCCAGTTTGCTGATGTCTTCTTTCAAATGTGGTGCTCAGAACTGGACACAGTATTCCAGATAAGGTCTGACCAAAGAAGAGTAGAGGATGATAATGACTTGATGAGATCTGGACTGTATGCTTCTGTTAATACATCGGAGAATTGTATTTGCCTTTTTTGCTGCTGCATCACACAATAACACAATCTTGTGAATCATCAAGATTATTTGTAGCAAAACAAAGATGAGCCTTTACGTTCTTATTGCTCTGCAGTGGCTTTCACATTGGATCGCTGCTATGTAGGCCATTTGTGCAAAGTTCTTTCTTATGATGGAGTAATGAACATTGATAACTGAGCCAAGTGAGGCCCAAAGTTCTTTGGATTTTGTTGTGGAGTCTTTTGTGACCTCTTGGATAAGTCGTTGCTGCGCTCTCGGGGTAATTTTGATTGACCAGCCACTCCGGAGAAGGTTCACTATAGTTCTATGTTTTTGCCATTTGTGGATAATCGATCTCACTATTGTCCGCAGTACTACAAAAGCTTTAGATATGGCTATATAAACTTTTCCAGGCTGATAGATCTCAATTACTTTGTTTCTCATTTGTTCCTGAATTTCTTTGTTCGCGGCATGATGTTTTATTTTTGAGGATCTTTTGGTCTACTTCACTTTGTCAGGTGGGTTGTATTTATGTGATTTCTCAATTGCGAACAGTTGCGGCAGTAACCAGGCCTGGGTGTGGCTAGTAAAATTGAACTCAGCTTCCCAAAGATGGGATAAACAACAGATAATTTATGTTTTAAGGCGGGAAACTAGCACTTTTTTCCACACAGGGTTCTGTAGGTTTGAAATTCTTTTTCACTTCATAATAAAGACCTAATTTAGAAGCTGCATGTTGTGCTTACTTGTGTTATCTTTGTCTAATAATTCAATTTGTTTAGTGATCTGAAACATTTAAGGGTCACAAACATGCAAAAGAAAAATAAATTAGTGAGGGACCAAACACTTTTTAACACCATTGTATATGAAGCACCCCCTTAGAATCCCAGCATGACAACCAAAATCATCGTTATATTCCAGTCTGCTAGACTTTCTTGTGCTCCACATCAGACTTTGCAGCTAGCTTGGCGTGCTCCCATATGATGAACCTCCCAAGCCTATTTAAGGAATTCCACACCCTCCTTCTTCTTGGGATTAAGACTTTTAGATTGGTTGTGCATTGCAATCTGTTTGCAGTCATCAGGACATGTCCTGATTGCCTGCAACTTTTAGTACCTTCACAAACTGTCTGCTTCTTCCAGTTCCACAGTTACATACTTGCCTGTAATTTTCAATATTGTTACCTACCTGCCTACAGTTTCCAGTATCCCACAACCTGCCTGTGGATTTTTAGGACATCTTTATGAATTTCTAGAGCTTCCGGTTCCATGATTACCTGTCTGTGGCTTCCAGTATTGCTACCTTCTTACCTGCAGTTTCTTATATTGAACAACAAGCCTGCGGTTTCTAGAATATCTTCCTGAGTGTATGCGCCTGTCAGCTCTACAGTTACCTGCCTGTGGTTAACTATATTGCTACCTAACTGCTGTTTCCAGTATCTCACAACATGCCTGCAGTTTCCAGAATGTCTTTCTGCCTGTCTGCGACTTCCATGGCATTTAGACTTTCTAGTTTTCTCTTGATTTCTATCTGCTACCTGTCCCCGACCTTATATGACCTCTTGTACATGATTTTCAGGACATCTTCCTAGCTGTGTGTGTCTTCAAGGTATCAAGACCTTCTAGTCACTATAGGGTTTTGTCTGCTACCTGTCTGTGGTTTACAGTTCGTCTTCCACTCTGTCTGCAGTTGACAGTTGTACAGTTACCTACCTGCCTGCAGTTTTCAGTACCACACTACCTGCCTGTAGTTTCCAGCATCAGCTGTATGGCTGTGGTCTGCAGTCCATCTTCTCACTCTGCTCTGCGTGTTTCACCTCTCTGCTGCACCACCAATGCCCAGGGCCCATGTGCCCACTCAGATAAACCTCACCTAGTGAGACCAAAACAGCAGAAAGACATTTCTGGTAGTGATTCTCTTAGCTGTGCTCCTGTGTATGGGAGAGCTAGTTGAGATGTTTGTGTGCTGACCAAACGGTGGGCAGCCATACAACGTGTATGATGAGCTTAAGTGCATACCAGTCAAAGTTCTAGACGCTTATAACATTAAAAACAGTCCCATCCCTCATGATTTAGTGCCATTAAAAAAAAAGACAGTATTTTTTTACTATGGGGTAAGGAGAATTATTAGCAAATATAATGCTGTTGATAACGTAGTTAATGCATTAATTTAAAGAGGACCTGTCACCCCCTGGTGCTATGCTAACTGAATGCAGCATGTCTGCTGCATTCAGGAAGAGGTACCCCATGTCTCTAGTACCCCTGTAGTTGTTAAAAAGATTTTAGAAAGTGTACAGATAAGGAGTTCGGAGGAGTCCTCACCTCTAGCCCTCTCTGTGCCACCTCCAGCTCTCTATAGTTCAGTCTTCTGTATGTGTCATCGTTGTTGCTGGTGTCCTCCCCGCCTCCAGCCCTTAGGAGGCTGAACAAGAGGGGGCTTGAGGTGGCACAGAAAGCGCTGGAGGCGGGGAGGACACCAGCAACAGCGATGACTCATTACTAAGTAAGTCCCTCCGGACTCCTTATCTGTACACTTTACAAAGTCTTTTTAACAGCTTACAGGGGGGCTAGAGACATAGGGGACCCCTTCCCTGAATGCAGTAGACACGCTGCATTCAGTGCTGCATTTAGTTAGCATAGCACCAGGGGGTGACAGGTCCTCTTTAATGTTTCCTGATGGTCTAGATTTTAAATTCTTGATTTGCGTCTGATCGCTCATGTATACTATATGGATAAAAGTATTAGGACACAAAATGTTCACAGCAACAGGAGCTTATATGGCATCCCATACTTTAATGTAATTTATAACCATTTATATAGAGTTGGTACCCTCTTTGCAGGTATAACAGTTTCCAATCTTCTGGGAAGGCTTTCCATTAGATTTTTGATTGTGTCTTTAGATATTTTTATCCATCAATCAAGAAGAGCATTTGTGAAGTTAGACACTGATGTTGGACAAGAGGACCTGGCTCAAAATCTCCATTTTATTTAATCTCATAAGTCTTCGATAAGGTTACCATCAAGAATTCTTTTTACATGAAAGTCAGCCAGTTTTGTCTTTATGGCCCTTGCTTTGTGTACTAAGGCACAGTAATGCTGGAGCAGAAAATAATCTCAAAAATTGTTCTCACAAGGTTGGAAGTATAAAATGATCCAAAATATCTTTTGGTTATGCTGAAGCATTACAATTTTCCTTGACTGGAATTAAGAGGCCTAACTAACCCTTGAAAAAACCCATAACATTATCCCTCCTCTGCTAATCTTTACAGTTATCAAAGTGCTGTGAGGCAGGTAATGTTTTCCTGGCATGTGCCAAATTGAGACTCATCAATCATACTGCCTGACCGAGAAGCATGACTTGTCACTTTACAGAATGCATTTCGACTCATGTGAAGTTTAGCAGTATCAGCTTTTGCACCACTCAAGACATACACTTGGCATTGTGATTTCTGATGAAAGGCATCCAAGCAGCTGCTCAGCCATGCCATAAAGATCTGATGCACAGTGATTTTGCCAACATTAATACAGGAGGAGGTTTGGATTCTGCAGTTATTGAGGCAACAGAGTGCTGGTGACTTTTTTGCAAATTGTGTCTTAGTACTTCGAAACCCTCCTATGAAACTGTATGTTCTCTTTTAATTTGTACCTGGGTTGCTGTGACTCCTAATCGCTTCCAACTTAAATAATACTACTCACAGTTGATCATTGAATAGTTACGATGGAACAAATTTCCCAAACTGATTTATTGCAATGGTGGCATCATATAGCACCAAGCTCAAATTCAAAATCAGACTGCAGGGTTAGGTGCTCGACTATTTTTATAGTTGTGGCAATGGATCTGGATAAAAATCTGAATTTAATAAATAAGTGGTGTGTCCCAATTTTCTTGTTTATTTAGTGGCATTAACTGTAAGGCTAGGGTCAGATTCTCACTATTAGCTGCGCTCATGGGGGTTCTGTTAAAAACATAGAATTTGGGAGCCTTGATGCAGTGTTACCGCCATAGTAACGCGGCATCAGCGCTGCCAATTCATCCCTATGGTGACGGAGCCCTGAGCACAACTCAAACGCCGGCATCTGAGTGCCAGAGTTTGAAATGTCGCACTTTTTCCTAGAGCGACAAATGACGCTTCAGAGCGCATCATATGACGGGCTAGTAAAAAGCGCGAGAATTCAAACTCCTGCACTCAGATGCCAGTGTTTGAGCTACACTGAGTCCTCCGGCACCATAGGGATGAATTGGCAGCGCTGACCGCACTTTACCATGGCGGTAACACTGCGTCAAGACTCCCAAATTCTATGTTTTTAACGGAACCTCCCTGAGCACAGCAAATAGAGCTAATCTGACCCTAACCTTACCTTCCTGCATGCAGAGACAACTGTGCAACCACATAACAGCCACATAGTCATAATAGTTTTAATGATTAGGTAGACAAAGTATTGCAGTTTCTCCCTGTTTCAAATTCTGTTTATGGAGACACGGGGGTCAGTGGATGCTCTCATCCGCTGGACCAGCTGCCTTTCGAAAGACAACATGGACCAGGGCTCATCCCAATTGAACGCCCGAGCTCCTTATCAGTGGGCGGAACACTACTCAGACAACACAGAGTGAGGGAACCACAATATTAAGGCTTTATTGGATTGCCAAACAGTTAACAGCATATAATACATAACCAGCAAAACAAACAATGT
>JARQOC010000004.1:296108313-296120417 GCA_033576535.1 Allobates femoralis | reverse complement strand
AAATTGCCAAATCTTTTTTGGTTTGCAATCCCATTGCAGAAACAAAAAGGACAATTTTTACACTCCTTTTTCATAAATTTTTTATGCTCAAAACAATAAACAAGTTTTGTCTTACTTACTGTATTAAGACTAGATAATAAACACTGTCACTAAGTAATTCTATTAAACAGTATCTGCATAATAGTACTGCAAAGTTGGTTTGCAGGGTATCAACAAATTACAGACCACATTAATAAAAAAATAGCATTGATCAGTCACAAAGCAACAATCCCATAGTTTCCACAAGTTCGATGCTCCCAAACCACATGCCATTATAAATAGAATATTACCTCAATAGTCCACCAATTATTGTGTCTCACCTTCACACAATCACTATTTCAAATCACCCAGACTTCCCTCTAAAAAGGGATCTTAGATGAATGATGAGTACATTTTCTTATTTATTAAGTGATCACTTTATTAGTTATAATTCATTTAATTTCATAAAAACATTAAGATAATTACATAAAAAGTACCCAATTAACTACAAATAGTTCATAACAAGGTCCAGGATTGGAATATTATGTAAACATTTATACAGTATTCATAATTTAATATAATAGCCAGTAATACCAGGTAATAAAGGGACACTATTTAATTGTCACTATGTGACTGCACGCTTTTTTATATATAATCCTGTGGCTCTAATACTCATACTATGCACTGTGCACATGTGTGCTAGCAACCCCTTAACTTAGGTTACATGTGCAAAGCACCACCTCCGTGCTTTCACTATAGTTGTCCCCTCTGATCTCACATACCTGGTGTATAAGCTGCCTGTGGCCTCAGTCCTGGTACCCCCACCACCAGTGAGATCAGAGGGGACAACTATAGTGAAAGCACGGAGGTGGTGCTTTGCACATGTAACCTAAGTTAAGGGGTTGCTAGCACACATGTGCACAGTGCATAGTATGAGTATTAGAGCCACAGGATTATATATAAAAAAGCGTGCAGTTACATAGTGACAATTAAATAGTGTCCCTTTATTACCTGGTATTACTGGCTATTATATTAAATTATGAATACTGTATAAATGTTTACATAATATTCCAATCCTGGACCTTGTTATGAACTATTTGTAGTTAATTGGGTACTTTTTATGTAATTATCTTAATGTTTTTATGAAATTAAATGAATTATAACTAATAAAGTGATCACTTAATAAATAAGAAAATGTACTCATCATTCATCTAAGATCCCTTTTTAGAGGGAAGTCTGGGTGATTTGAAATAGTCATTATAAATAGAAGTCTGGACAGTGTCCCAGTCATAGAGATCGTTTATATTGGTCCAGCAATAGTGCCTTCATAGAGTGTCTATATATCTGTAAATTATTAGATTAGTAGATTATTAGATTAGATCTATTAAATTAATAGATTCTGACTTTGAGGGGCTACTTAAAGGTGGTACTGGAGTTCTTCCACTTCCTTACTGAAATGCAAATTTGCATATTTCCTAGAGGAGGGTTGTGACTGCAAATGTCCTTACCTACTAAACTGTCTTCTCATGGTTGCAGGAAATCTCCTCTCCATGAGGTAGATAGCAAGTTCCCAGACCTCATCTTAGCCCACTCACACAGCCAGATCAGAATATCCCACACACTACACTGATGAGGGGCAACATCTGTAGTTTGGGGTTCTGATCTGGCACAAATCCCTTAGTCATATTAAAAAGCTTGTTTGAAAGCGATTATGACTTTGAGGAGCTGCTTAAAGATGGCACTGGAGTTCTTCCACTTCCTTACTGAAGTACAAATTTGCATATTTCCTAGAGGAGGGTTGTGGCTGCAAATCTCCTTACCTACTAAACTCTCTTCTCATGGTTGCAGGAAATCTCCTCTCCATGAGGTAGATAGCAAGTTCTCAGACCTATATATATGTATATTGTCACAGCTAGACAGTTCCCCAAGTAAATAATAGTACTCATCTCTTCCTTATTCCTGCATTTGTCTAAAAATTAGTGACCTGTAAATTGCAAATTGTGTGTGTTTATTAACCCACTTTGTGTCTTGCCTAATAAAAGGCCTGCAAGTCTTCAACTAAAAATTACTTTTTGTACGTGGCTATTGTGGTAATACTTTGTGCTTTGGTAATACTTTGGTAATTCTTTATAATGATTATTGCACAATAACCTGAAATTGACCAATTTAAAATGACTTTGTGCATGTACATCCCAACTTTTGATGAACAGTAAGGGTGACAAATTATGCGACCTGCATAGTGCGCTGCAACAAATTTTGACCGTGCCCTAGCCACACCCCAAGCTACACCCAATTACCATTTATTTCTTCAATAGCAAGATTAGATGTCAGTTGAATTCTCCTATTCTGTAATTATTTGATTACCATCTTAATATCTTGTAAAACAATAAAAAGAATTTTTGAAATGAAAAGAAGGGTGGTGATAGTGATGGACATTCAGAAGATATCTGAAACTGCAGGGTATAGACCCAAATCCAGAACTGTCCTGATGTATCCAGAGTGGTTGGGATATCCAGTGTCTAGTTCACTCGTACCTGCTGGCTGGTTAAGAGGTTTGCAAATCTCTTACCTTTTGGTTCTCCTGCCACAGTTTTGAATTAAGTTTTTGATGCATCTCTAATTGGGAGCTATGGAATTATTTTTTATTAATTTATTCACAGTGGTAGGAACCAGAACTTTCTCATTTTGATGAAAGCTCCACTATGCGATATCTGTAATTTTTGTCTACTAATGGACTTGTTCACATGTAGTATAAATACCTGTGTTTTTAGTTTTCTGCAGGTGTCCACACCAAACTATGCAATTAAAATCAGTTTATTGCATTTTTGCTGCATTTTTTATTACTTTTGACCATTATTTGATACCTTTTCAGTGCAGATGTGAGGTCATGTTTTATAGTATGTTTTGTATGGTACAGAAAAGTTTTTATTCTGTACTTAAAAAATTAACTGCAGTTTTTTAAATGTCTTTCTTAGGCTATGTGCGCACTTGCCAGGTTTTGGGCGGTTTACCTGTGTAAACCGCCGGTTTGTTTACATTAGTTTTATGTAAATTTATGTTAATCCAAACCGGCGTTTGGATTAACATTAAAGCCAATGTAAACCGACCAAGGCTGTGCACACTCCGGCGGTTTACACAGCCTCATCCGTTGCTAACCCGCAGGTTTCCCAGCGGGTTAGCAAAGAATGAGCTTGTTCTATAAAACGGCGGTTCTGCAGCGGCTGCAAGCAGAATCATGTGCTGCTTCCAGCCGCAGCAGACCCGCCGCCGAGAACCCGCTGTGCAACCGCCGGCTCCCGCCCGTCACCCGCCCGGCTCCCGCCGCACATACCCGCCAGGAAGCCGGTGGACGGCGCCGGAGCTTCCTGGCGGGTTCCGCCCAGCCGCCGCCGACCAACCCGCCGGTAAGTGTGCACTTACCCTTAAGGTTCCATATGGAAGCCTTCATAAAAAAAGCACCAAAGTTGCCTAGTTCAGACTCGTTGGTAGATGGACAGTGAGTGATGTTTTCATGAACTCACATCTCTTTGCATGGATAGTAAAAGGGAACCTGACCCTTAAAAATCACCCCCAGCCTATCAATACTTGTCCCTGCACCTTTATTATGCTATTCTACTTAGCCCTTTGTGTCCTAATTGTGTAGTTTGAAAGTTTAAAAAAGTTCTCTCGATACCTCCAGAACTGCGGCTTCTGATCTCTTGAGAAGTCACACATTCCCTGTGGTTTGTTTTTGCCGCCTTTACAGCTTGTATTCACACCCCGATGGGCGTGATAATCCTTCTGGATCTTCCTCGCTCTCCTCCATGGGCGGATTAGCCTGTATGACGCTAATCGCATCATATCCAGCTCGGATGATGTCGGTACACCCTTTGGGTGACAGATATATAAAGAAATAGAAGCAATTTTTTGCGAAACGGCGTCGTCGTCCTCCCTCCGTGGTCACCTCCCTGCACCCTGTCATGATTCCATAAACATGATGGATTAAAGAGACCACTGCTGCAAAATACTGGTGAGTGCTGCCTATTTCTTTATATATCTGTTACTGCTAGTGCTGTGGATTAGCACCACCAGGGGAAGAATCTGCCTACAGGGCAATCCGCCTGGAGCATGACGGTTGATATTGTCACTTAGTGTCCTGAAGCCTTATTATTTGACACCCTTTGGGTGTATCGACGGACCTCACGATGCGCATTGCGCATGCACGAGGTTACTTTACGACAGCTCATGACAGATAAGCTGCCGTAAAGTAACCTCGCGCATGCACAATGCACATCGTGAGGTCTGTCAATACACCCAAAGGGTGTACCGACGTCATCCCAGCCGGACATGACGCAATTAGCGTCATTCTGGCTCATCCGCCCATGGAGGAGGACGAGGAAGATCCAGAAGAATTATCACACCCATCGGGGTGTGAATACATGCTGTAAAGGTGGCGAAAAGAAGCCACAGGGAACGCCCTGTGTGACTTCTCAGGAAAACATAAGCCGCAGTTCTGGAGGTATCAAAAGCACTTTTCTAAACTTTCAAACTACACAATTAGGACACAAAGGGATAGGTAGAATAGCATAATGAAGGTACAGGGACAGGTATTGATAGGCTGGGGAGTCATTTTTAGGGGTTAGGTTCCCTTTAAAGACAGAAGACTTTCTGTGCAAAAACAGCAGCAGAAAAAACTGCAGAATTTAAGCGATATGCTAACATGGCCTTAATGTCCAAACAAGTGGATTTGCACTTTAGGTGCTTTTTTTCTCTATATATACTGCTATATGGAGCCTGAAAGTAACGCAGGTGAAAAAAAATTAAATCTACAATCAAATATTTTCTGTAGTATTAATAAAAGCATTACATAAGAAAAGAAAATGCATAAAATAACACAGCAAACAGGCAATAATCAGAGAAGATTGTAGTTGCATTGTTTGGAGGTCACAAGTTTGAGTTTCAGGGACATCAGAGAAGAGAGTTGTTTCTATAATTTATGTACATGCAGAGAGATGATGCCCCCGCCCCTGAGGAGCTATTGAGCCAGCAAAAAGAGAGAGGAACAGTCCTACTGAATCTGGGACAAGTAGCTATACTCGAGCATGCTACTTGTCACTATATGTTTCTCCTACATGTAAAGTCTTTGCTTTCTGCAAATATGGAACTAAAACACCTTATAAGATGATGATATGCAGAAGAACATTTCTTGTTAATGTTAATTCACTTTTCTTTAAAGCCTACATTATCAAAATGGAAATAACTCTCAGACTTGCTCCCAAATGATAGCATTTAAGCATTCAATGCTCATACTTCTCTAAACCACATTCACAAAATCACCGTTTTGTCTCAGCAAAAGAAATTGTTTTTCTTATCACATTATCAGGCAATGTTCACAGTTTTCGCTACAACATTTATAGAATCTAAAAGTTGCCATGGATATTAATATTAATTGACCTTTTTCTACCTTATCTGTCTGCCGAACTGCTCGTGTTTTTATTTCCAGTTGCTCATTTGACACACCGAGAATTTACATAGCCTGATTATCTTATCATTAAGGTGAGAGGCAAACAAGATGGAAAATCAATCTTCCTTTAGCGTCCCTATTAGAGAGTAGACGCTATGAGACTCTTGGTAGCATAGAAATAATTTGATGCTTTCAAGTTGTGTCCTCGCCGTTTATTAACCCACTTTATGCATTTGTGCTGTCATTTAAGTTTCTGATAATTTAGAAAATAAAACAGCTCTTATAACCCAAGGCATTTTCACACAGACTGTAAACATGAGGTTTATACCTGATAATTTGATATCTAAAGAATTGGGGTGCCTTTGGCCATTAGGTTGTATACTCTACTTTACTGGGACAGGATATTACCTACTAATTTCTTGATAAGTAAAGATATTAAAAATATTTCTAACAATTTTTAGTGTTTAATAAACATCATTAACAGGGAAACTCAATTTACTTGGGAAAAAGAGAAACTTTGTTATTTGGTTGTAAAGCTTACTAACCCACTCTCATCTATTATGAATATAAATTTGTTAGACCTTTACAATACCGTTCAATCTGACCTGTTACGTCTAGCTAATCTCGACATTTCTACTAATCCCCAAGTTGTGGATTCAAAAACTACAAACCCAACTTGTGACATTTATAAGGAAAAGACATAAGCCTTGTGTTGCCAGATCCATCTTAGAAAAAGATAAAAAATTGGGTGGTATGGGACTTCCAAACCTTTCCGCATATTATTACTCAACTTTAGTTAGATTAACTCAATGCTGATGGGAGCTGACTGATAGACCTGCCTGGGTGGCTTTAGAGGAAATTAAAAAGAAGCCTGGTTCCCTAAATTCGGTTGTGATTTGACATTTATGTGATCCCAAGAAGAGAGTTTATAGAGAAAATACGTTTAGAGCTTCTAGTCAAGCTTGGAAGCATTTTTTATTAAAATCTAGGAAAGTTTATCCATCCTCAAGCCCTTCTTGGTTACCAATTGAGATTTTAGAAATGTTCTCAAATAAAATTAAAATTATCTCATGGAAGAAGGGGATTTGGAATATTTTGGACATATTAGATGATAAAGGAAATTTATTATGCTTTAAAAATTTAAGAGACAGGTATAAGCTGATTTGATCACAGGGGCATCTGTGGGTGAGGATCTGTGACATTATTAAAACTCATAAAATTGAATTCAGCTTACCTCTAAATATAACTAAACTGCTCAAGTTTCCAAATAATCTTAGCCTATGGAGAACTACCAATATTTATCAGACAATCAACCAAGACTATCACATTGCGATAACAGCTAATACAACATCTTGGGATAAATAATTGAATTATAGTCATCAACTTAAACCAACTTAAAACCAGTGTTTGAGACTATTTATACAAACGTTTCATGGGTTTCTTTACTAGAAATGCAATATAAAGTGTATTCTAGGTGGTATTACACTCCTTTATAACTTTATTTAATACAGAATCAGTATTATCACTTATGATGGAGGGGTTGTAATTGCAATGGCAATTTAATCCACATATTCTGGAGTTGCCCCTATTTGAAAAAAATTTGAGAAGAAGTTCAAAATATAAGTACCTGTACTGCTAAATTTAAACTTAGTATCACACCAGAATTTGCAGTATTATTAATAGATTTAGATGATATCCCAAAGAAAAATAGGCCACTAGTAACACATATGTGGCACCCTTTCTGGGGATTGCCACAGGACCCACTGATGCAAGGAGAGACATACACCTTAGTACACACAGCATACAACACCTTCCACCCAAGACCTGGAGGGGAAGCTCTATTTACTGCCTTAAGCAAGTTCCCCTATAAGGATCCAGGCCTGAGGGAGCAGTTAGTTAGTCTGCCCTGAGCAGTGAAGGGAGCAGTTAGTTCCAGTCAGAGAGCCAAGGAGAAGGGACTGGAAGGAGCTGGTTGCTGGGATCAAGCTGGGCCCAGGACCAGAGAGCACTGACCAGCTGTGCAGCACCCTAGGGAGAGGGACAGAGGCCAGTGGAGTAAGTAGGAGAAAGGAAGAAGGGAACAACCTGGTTTCCCTTTAACCCACCCAGACACCGGAGTCTGATTCTGCTAGTAATCTATTGTAGCAGGAAAAGCCCGGACAGACCAGGAGGATCTAGTCCCCCTGAATCTACAGCAAGTGAGACACCAAAACCTGACGAAGCATAGGACCAGGGGCCCAAGAGGAGAATAGGGACCCCACAGCAAGGTCCTCATTGTCGGATACCTGAACGTGCCTGTAACTGAACTTGCCGCTCTTTCTGAAAGGGAAAAAGAGCAGCAAGTTCAGTTACAGGCAGAGCTTACCCCAACCACCACACACAGTGACAGAGGAGGCCTCACAACTCTCCAAGGTGAAAGTTCCAAATTGCACAGAGAACCTGGTTGCTCTTCTGGACCGTACCTGTTACCGGACATCAGTAAAAAGGTACCGAAACAGAGACTATTGTGTTTGTGTGTGCCTACTTCACCGCCGCAGCCTGCAGCGTTCACTGCAGAACCACCCCTACTACTCCCCTCATCCACCCTGCTGCCCTAAGATAAAGCTCCACCTGTGGGGAGCTGTACTACACTGAGCTGCACCTCCATCACCTCAGCGGCCAGCCGCAGCACTGGTATCCTTGTTACCAGGTACCACAGGTAGTGTCAAGTTACCATTTCCCCATCCATCATCACCATCCCCCACCATCCCCGCCATTGAAGGTCCAGGGCACAGAACCGAGAGCTGACCAGCTGTGATTCCCCCCCCCCCCACCAAAATAACAATCTGTCCCGGTATCCGAGTACCCCCTACCCTGTCGATTGACTCACATGTCTTGTTAACTGCAAAAAAATATTATTGCTGCACGTTGGAAGCAGCCTGTACCTCCCACTATCCAAGATCTTAAAGAAAAAACAGCGGTCCATGATTCGTATGAATTGTGTTATGCAATAAGGAATAAACTGCAATCTAAGTATCAACTATAAATGGTCTGATTAGATTCATACATACGCTCCAAATTTGCTACATAAGAGACATTGACATTATAAATTCTTCTCATATTTTCTTTAAAATCTTCATACTATGACTAATTGAAACAGAGATGAGACATAATGACTGAAGTGAATTGCTTCCTTTAATAGACGAATAGTATTTTTAATACTCTACAAAATTGAGGTGAAACTAGCTGTGGTTAAACACATGTCTCTGTAACTAGTTTGATAGTTTTAACAAGTAGTTGTACCTGATAACTTTAGTTTTATTTTTCCAAATTTGATATCAATACAAATCCCCACACACCTACTCCAGTCTCTCTCTCCGGTGGTCACTACACACCGAACCAAAATCTTCAATCTCTCCCTCTCTTCTGGCGTTTTCCCCTCCTCCTTCAAACACTATATCATCACTCCTTAATTACAGAAATCTTCTATCGACCCTTCCTGCACAAACAACTACAGACCAGTTTCCAAGCTCCCCTTCATCTCTAAACTTCTGGTGCGCCTGGTCTACTCCTGCCTCACTCATTACCTCTCCACTCACTCTCTTCTAAACCCATTACAGTCTGGTTTCCGCCCCCTACATTCTACAGAAACTACTCTCACCAAAGTGACCAATGACCTTCTGACAGCAAAACGTAATGGTCACCACTCTCTGCTTATCCTTCTTGATCTCTCTGCAGCCTTTGACACTGTTGACCACCATCTCCTACTCTCCATGCTGCACTCCATCGACATCAAGGACACTGCTCTCTCCTGGTTCTCTTCCTATCTTTCTGACCGCTCTTTCAGTGTATCATTTGCTGGCTCCACTTCCTCCCCTCTTCCTCTCATTATTGGAGTCCCTCAGGGTTTAGTCCTTGGACCTCTTCTCTTTTCACTCTACACAGCCCCGATTGGACAGACCATCAGCAGATTTGGCTTTCAGTACCATCTTTATGCTGATGACACACAACTATACACTTCTTGCCCTTACCTTACTCCCACTCTAATAAAGAACACCAATGACTGTCTAACCGCAGTTTCCAATATCATGTCCGCTCTCTACCGGAAAATTAATCTTTCCAAAACTGAACTACTTCTGGTCCCACCCTCCACTAACCTCCCTAAATATGACATCTCTCTCTCAGTGTACGGCACCACAATAGTGCCTAGTCAGCAGGCTCGCTGTCTGGGTGTTATGTTTGACTCTGATCTTTCCTTCACCCCATATATACAATCTCTCGCCCACTCTTGCCGATTGCACCTGAAGAACATCTCCAGAATCCACCCCTTTCTCACCTTGGAAACTACAAAAACCCTCACTGTGGCCCTGATTCACTCCCGCCTTGACTATTGTAATTCTCTCTTAGTTGGCCTCCCCTGCACTAGACTGTCCCCTCTCCAGTCCATCTTTAATGCAGCAGCCAGGATTACCTATCTAGCTAATCGTTACTCAGACGCTTCTGCTCTATGCCAGTCATTACACTGGCTGCCTATACACTATAGGATCCATTTCAAACTGCTTGTTCTCACCCACAAAGCTCTTCACAGTGCAGCACCCCCATACATCTCCTCCCTCATCCCTGTCTATCACCCCACCCGTTCTCTTTGCTCTGGAAGTGACTTTAGACACTTCTACATTAATCCGAACCTCCCACTCCCGGTTCCAAGACTTCTCCCAAGCCGCACCAATTCTTTGGAATACTCTACCCCAAGAAATTAGGTGTATCCACAACTTAGATAGTTTTAGGCGATCCCTAAAAACACATCTTTTTAGGGCGGCCTATCATGATCCCTAGTCAGTCATCTAGACATAGCCTATCCACGCCGTCTCAAGTGGATCACAAATAATGGATTGGGGCCACTTATTCTGCTCCTATCTGTTCCCCATCTCTTCAAGTTGACTATACCATCATTGTAAATAAGTGATACTATACAAAGCATAATATAATACAATAATCAGAGCAAAAAATGGCACCTTGTCACCCCCACCTCATTGTTAGATTGTAAGCTCTTATGAGCAGGGCTGCCATTTTTTGCTCTAATTATTGTATTATATTATGCTTTGTATTGTATTGTTTTTGGCAGTGGCGGACCTTGAGCCAGGAGGGCCCTGGTGCAGCCATGGTGAGGAGCGGGGGGAGGGAGGGTGCTGGCGGCCATCGTCGAGGAGCGGGTGGGGGGGCTTAGCTGCTGGCGGCCGCCGGTGAGGAGCGGGGGGGTGGGGGAATGTGCTAGTGGTCGGCGGCGAGGAGCGGGGGGGTGTTGGTGATGCGGTTCTCCTACCTGGCGCTGAGCCGCCAAATGCAGTCCTGGGAGCCGGGGCGTCAGAGGAGAGGAGGGGTGGGATCAGGCAAAGGAAAGCAGGGGGCTTCCCTTGCCTGACCCTCCTCTTCTCCTCTGACATCGGGTTACGGGGGTCGGCTGGGGGCCCCCCTGCAGGCTTGAGGGGCTCCCTAGCCGGTCGGGGCCCTGGTGCAGCTGAACCAGCTGCACCACGGTAGGTCCGCCCCTGGTTTTTGGCATTGTATTGTATTTTCTAATTGTTTCTTATGATTGTTTAAATGTGAACTTTGTATTGTGAAGCGCTGCGGAATATGTTGGCGCTTTATAACTAAAAATTATTATTATTATTATTAAATATCTTCATAATTGATATATGATATCTCCACAAAATTGTCTGATCGAAGTAGTACAAACTAGAGTATTTTATTTAATCAAACGTCTTTGTACATGTATTACTGTATTCATTTAGGTTACTTTTCTACTGTGGTGTTTACATTTTATTAATAAAAGAATTTAGTGAAAAAACATAGCTGAATTTGGTAGTATATGATAACTCTATTATAATTACTCTTTATAGAATAATTCATTATACTGGATTGTAATGTAATGTGATTGTATTAATATACATAAACTTTCTGTAAGTTAATGTATTCAATATATTTTATTATTGATTTATATTTATTTAATATTTATTATGTATTGTATTGAAAACCTTTAATAAAATTATACGAACAAGAATTGGGGTGACTTTGGCCATTAGGTTATATACTCTACTTTACTGAGACAGGAAATATCCTACTAATATCCTAATAACCTACTAATTTCTATCCTTTCTTGATAAGTAAAGATATTAAAGATATTTAACCAGTATATACCTAAATATTAGGCTCACATCGCAAACTCAATTCCTCCAGCGATTCTCCAGGAGTGCTGAGCACCTATGGAGGAAAACTTGCACACCAGAAATGTTATCCACTATAAATTTATTTTAAGAACCTTCAACTCTGCCCTTCACCTCGCCAAACAAACCTACTTCACCATCCTGATCTCCTCACTATCCAACAATTCAAAAAAACTCTTTGACACCTTTCACTCCATCCTCAATGTTAAAGTGCAGGCCCCATTCACTGACCTCTTTGCTGATGATCTGGCTTCTTACTTTACAAAGAAAAGAGAAAGCATCCGCCCGAAAATCGGCTCCCGTCCTCCAAGCGCTGTTACTCCCATTCCCCTCCCACATCTCCTCTGGCTCACATTCCACATTTGACCCAGTCACAGAAGAATAAGTCTCCAGGCTCCTCTCTTCCTCTTGTCCCATTACATGTACCACTGATCCCATTC
>JARQOC010000004.1:296089780-296108213 GCA_033576535.1 Allobates femoralis | reverse complement strand
GGCAGCGCTGATGCCGCGTTACCATGGAGGTAACACAGCGTCAAGGCTCCCAAATTCTATGTTTTTAACGGAACTCCCCTGAGCGCAGATAATAGCGAGAATCTGACCCTAGCCTTACAGTTAATGCCACTAAATAAACAAGAGAATTGGGACACACCATCTATTTATTAAATTCAGATTTTTATTCAGATCCATTGCCACAACTATAAAAAAAAATCGAGCACCTAACCCTGCAGTCTGATTTTGAATTCGAGCTTGATGCTATATGATGCCACCATTGCAATAAATCAGTTTGGGAAATTTGTTCCATCGTAACTATTCCATTATCAACTGTGAGTAGTATTATTTAAGTTGGAAGCGATTAGGAGTCACAGCAACCCAGCTACAAATTAAAAGACCACATACAGTTTCATAGGAGGGTTTACAAGTACTAAGACACAATTTGCAAAAAAGTCACCAGCGCTCTGTTGCCTCAATAACTGCAGAATCCAAACCTCCTCCTGTATTAATGTTGGCAAAATCACTGTGCATCAGAGCTTTATGGCATGGCTGAGCAGCTGCTTGGATGCCTTGCATCAGAAATCAAAATGCCAAGTGTATGTCTTGAGTGGTGCAAAAGCTGATACTGCTAAACTTCCCATGAGTTGAAATGCATTCTGTAAAGTGACAAGTCATGCTTCTCGGTCAGGCAGTATGATTGATGAGTCTCAATTTGGCACATGCCAGGAAAACATTACCTGCCTCACAGCACTTTGATAACTGTAAAGATTAGCGGAGGAGGGATAATGTTATGGTTTTTTCAAGGGTTAGTTAGGCCTCTTAATTCCAGTCAAGGAAAATTGTAATGCTTCAGCATAACCAAAAGATATTTTGGAGCATTCTATACTTCCAACCTTGTGAGAACAATTTGTGAGATTATTTTCTGTTCCAGCATTACTGTGCCTTAGTACACAAAGCAAGGGCCATAAAGACAAAACTGGCTGAGTTTCATGTAAAAAGAAGTCTTGATGGTAACCTTATCGAAGACTTGTGAGATTAAATAAAATGGAGATTTTGAGCCAGGTGAATCATCAGTGTCTAACTTCACAAATGCTCTTCTTGATTGATGCATAAAAATATCTAAAGATACAATCAAAAATCTAATGGAAAGCCTTCCCAGAAGATTGGAACCTGCTATACCTGCAAAGAGGGTACCAACTCTATATAAATGGTTATAAATTACATTAAAGCATGGGATGCCATATAAGCTCCTGTTGCTGTGAACATTTTGTGTCTTAATACTTTTATCCATATAGTATACATGAGCGATCAGACGCAAATCAAGAATTTAAAATCTAGACCATCAAGAAACATTAAAGAGGACCCTTCACCCCCCTGTTGCTATGCTAACTGAATGCAGCGTGTCTGCTGCATTCAGGGAAGGGGTCCCCCATGCCTCTAGCCCACCTGTAAGCTGTTAAAAAGACTTTATAAAGTGTACAGATAAGGAGTCCAGAGGGTCTTACTCAGTAATGAGTCATCGCTGTTGCCCTTTCTGTGCCACCTCCAGCCCCCTCTTGTTCAGCCTCCTAAGGGCTGGAGGCGGGGAGGACACCAGCAACAGCGATGACACATACAGAAGACTGAACTATAGAGGGCTGGAGGTGGCACAGAGAGGGCTAGAGGTGAAGAGGACACCAGCAACAGCGATGACTCATTACTGAGTAAGTCCCTCCGGACTCCTTATCTGTACACTTTATAAAGTATTTTTAATAACTTACAGGGGGGCTAGAGACATGGGGGACCTCTTTCCTGAATGCAGCAGACACGCTGCATTCAGTGCTGCATTCAGTTAGCATAGCACCAGGGGGTGACAGGTCCTCTTTAAATTAATGCATTAACTACGTTATCAACCCCATTATATTTGCTAATAAATCTCCTTACCCCATAGTCAGAACATACTGTCTTTTTTTTTCTTAATAGCACTAAATCATGAGGGATGGGACTGTTTTTAACATTGTAAGCCTCTAGCGTTCTGATTGGTAGGCACTTAAGCTCATCATACACGTTGTATGGCTGCCAACCGTTTGTTCAGCACACACACATCTCAACTAGCTCTCCCATACACAGGAGCACAGCTGATCACTACTGCATTCATTCTGAGAGAATCACCACCAGAAATGTCTTTCTGCTGTTTTGGCCTCACTAGGTGAGGTTTATCTGAGTGGGCACATGGGCCCTGGGCATTGGTGGTGAGGCAGAGAGGTGAAACATGCAGAGCAGAGTGAGAAGATGGACTGCCGACCACAGCCATACAGCTGATTCTGGAAACTGCAGGCAGGTAGTGTGGTACTGAAAACTTCAGGCAGGTAGGTAATTGTTCAACTGGAAACCGCTGACAGACTGGAAGACGTACTGTAAACCACAGACAGGTAGCAGACAAAACCCTATAGTGACTAGAAGGTCTTGATACCATGAAGCAAAGCTAGGAAGATGTCCTGAAAATCATGAACAAGAGGTCATATAAGGTCGGGGACAGGTAGCAGATAGAATTCAAGAGAAAACTAGAAAGTCTAAATGCCATCGAAGTCGCAGACAGGCAGAAAGACATCCTGGAAACTGCAGGCATGTTGTGAGATACTAGAAACAGCAGTTAGGTAGGTAGCAACATAGTTAACCACAGGCAGGTAACTGTAGAGCTGACAGGTGCATACACCCAGTTAGATATTCTAAAAACCGCAGGCTTGTTGTTCAATATAAGAAACTGCAGGTAAGAAGGTAGCAATACTGGAAACCACAGACAGGTAATTAATCATGGAACCGGAAGCTCTAGAAAGTCATAAAGATGTCCTAGAATCCACAGGCAGGTTGTGGGATACTGGAAACTGCAGGCAGGTAGGTAACAATATTGAAAATTACAGGCAAGTATGTAACTGTGGAACTGGAAGAAGCAGACAGTTTGTGAAGGTACTAAAAGTTGCAGGCAAGCAGGACATGTCCTGATGACTGCAAACAGATTGCGATTCACAACCAATCTAAAAGTCTAATGGTGGGTTTACACGTCGCGATATCGGCCCGATATCGTAGCCAACGATGCGGGAGCGCACTTTTTGAGCGCGCTTTTGCCGCCATCGTATCGCCGTTTTACACAGCCCGATATCGAGATACAACGTCCCGACGATGTGTACGCCCCCCAACCCAGGAACGACCAGTTAACATGGTAGTGAATGGGTGACATGGCCGTACACATCGTAGTTGGGCTGTCACACGGGACGATGTGGCTACAACGGCCATCCGATATCGGGCGGTTGAATAGCACGCTCATTCAACCCCGATATTGTTTTGGCATCGTTCCAGCATCGCATTGTACGTTCAAACCGTACAACGCGCGAACGATATCGGGTCCAACTCCCGAACCGCGTGACTTTTGGTCGGAGTTGGGTCGGAGTTGGACGCCGATATCGTAACGTGTAAACCCACCATTAATCCCAAGAAGAAGGTGTGTGTGGAATTCCTTAAATAGGCTTGGGAGGTTCATTATATGGGAGCACGCCAAGCTAGCTGCAAAGTCTGATGTGGAGCACAAGAAAGTCTAGCTGACTGGAATATAACGATGATTTTAGTTGTCTTGCTGGGATTCTAAGGGGGTGCTTCATATACAATGGTGTTAAAAAGTGTTTGGTCCCTCACTAATTTATTTTTCTTTTGCATGATTGTGACCCTTAAATGTTTCAGATCACTAAACAAATTGAATTATTAGACAAAGATAACACAAGTAAGCACAACATGCAGCTTTTAAATTAGGTCTTTATTATGAAGAGAAAAAGAAATCTAAACCTACAGAACCCTGTGTGGAAAAAAGTGCTAGCTTTCCCCCTTAAAACATATATTAACTGTGGTTTATCCCACCTTCAGGAAGCTGAGTTCAATTTTCCTAGCCACACCCAGGCCTGATTACTGCCACAACTGTTCACAATTGAGAAATCACATAAATACAACCCACCTGACAAAGTGAAGTAGACCAAAAGATCCTCAAAAATGAGACATCATGCTGCGACCAAAGAAATTCAGGAACAAATGAGAAACAAAGTAATTGAGATTTATCAGTCTGGAAAAGTTTATAAAGCCATAATCTAAAGCTTTTGTAGTACTGCGGACAATAGTGAGATCGATTATCCACAAATTGCAAAAACATAGAACTATAGTGAACCTTCCCTGGAGTGGCTGGTCAATCAAAATTACCCCAAGAGCGCAGCAATGACTTATCCAAGAGATCACAAAAGACTCCACAACAAAATCCAAAGAACTTTGGGCCTCACTTGGCTCAGTTATCAATGTTCATTACTCCATCATAAGAAAGAACTGTGCACAAATGGCCTACAAAGCAGAGTTCCAATGTGAAATCCACTGCAGAGCAATAAGAACATAAAGGCTCATCTTAATTTTACTACAAATAATCTTGATGATTCACAAGATTGTGTTATTGTGTGATGCAGCAGCAAAAAGGGCAAATACAATTCTCCGATGTATTAACAGAAGCATACAGTCCAGATCTCATCAAGTCATTATCATCCTCTACTCCTCTTTGGTCAGGCCTTATCTGGAATACTGTGTCCAGTTCTGAGCACCACATTTTAAAGAAGACATCAGCAATCTGGTGTATGTTCAGAGAATAGCGACCAGAATGTGCAAATCATGTCCCTTGACGAACAGTTAAAGGATTTGAGAATATTCAGCTTGCAAAAAAGAAGACTGAAAGGAGACTCAATAGCTGTCTACAAATCTCTCAAGGGCTGTCACACTGTGGGGGGATCAGCTTTATTCTCATTTGCACAAAGAAAGACAAGAAGCAATGGGATAAACTGAATGGGAGGAGACATCAATTAGACAATAGAAAAAACTTTTTAACACTGAGGGTAATCAATGAGTAGAACAGGCTAACATGAGAGGTGGCGCGTTCTCCTTCAATAAAAGTCTTCAAACAGAGGCTTGACAGACATCTGTCAATCATGATTTATTGAATCCTGTTTAAGCAAGGAGTTGGACAAGATGACCCATGAGGTCACTGCCAACTCTACCATTCTATGATTCTATGATTCTTAGACTTTTGGGAGAATACTCTGGGTTGATAAGACAAAAGATGAACTTTTTGGAAGGTGTATGTTGCATTACTAGTGATGAGTGAGTGTAATTGTTACTATTCGCTATTCACACAAATAGTACAGTATTTGAGATGCTCATTACTCAGCGCATATTGCTGGTGCTCAATAATGATATGTCGATCGTTATCAATCTGACACATATTGCTGGCTGCCTTCAGCACACAAAGTGAGCTGGCACTTCAGTGAGAGCAGATTGGATGTTACGCTCTCTCTGGGGGGTCCAGCAAGATGTTTTATGCAGTAGAAATGTAAAAAAGCCCACCCTCCCATCCTGTGCTGGAAAGACTCACTAATTGACTAACATTGGACTCGCTATTCAGACGAATATGCGAGTATTAACCCCTTCAAGACCCAGCCTATTTTGACCCTAAAGAACTTGGCATTTTTTGCAATTCTGACCAGTGTCCCTTTATGAGGTAATAACTCTGGAACGCTTCAACAGATCCTAGTGATTCTCAGACTGTTTTTTCATGACATATTGGGCTTCATGTTTGTATTAAATTTAGGTCGATCATTTTTGTGTTTATTTGTGAAAAAATAAAAAATTTGGCAAAAAAGTAGAAAATTTCGCAATTTTTAAATTTTGAATTTTTTCTGCTAAACCAGAGAGTTATGTGACACAAAATAGTTAATAAATAACATTTCCCACATGTCTACTTTACATCAGCACAATTTTGGAAAAAAAAAAAAATTTGTTAGGAAGTTATAAGGGTTCAAAGTTCATCAGCAATTTTTCATTTTTCCAGCAAAGTTTACAAAACCATTTTTTTAGTGACCACATCACATTTGAAGTCCCTTTGAGGGGTTTACATGACAGAAAATACCCAAAAGTGACACCATTCCAAAAACTGCACCCCTCAATCTACTCAAAACTACATTCAAGAAAATTATTAACCCTTCAGGTGCTTCACAGGAACTAAAGCAACATGGAAGGAAAAATGGACATTTTAATTTTTCTAACAAAAATGTTTTTTAGCCTCAATACTTTCATTTTCACGTGGGCAACAGGATAAAATGGATCCTAAAATTTGTTGGGCGATTTCTCCTGAGTACACTGATACCTTATATGTGGTCATAATCCGCTGTTTGGGCGCACTGCAGGGCTCAGAAAGAAATGCACACACACATCCATGCATGCACACACACATCCATGCATGCACACACACATCCATGCATGCACACATCAATCCATGTACACATCCATCCATGCATGCACACATCAATCTATGCACACACACATCAATCCATGCACACATCCATGCACGCACACATCAATCCATGCAAACATCCATTCATGCATGCACACATCAATCCATGCACACATCAATGCATGTACACATCCATGCATGCACAAATAAATCCATGCACACATCCATGCACGCACACATCCATCCACCCATGCATGCACCCATTCACCCAGTCATCCACCCATGCATGCACCCATCCATCCATTCATCTATGACCCACCCATCCATCCATCCATTCATTCATTCATACTTACCTCACTCACGATCCACTAGTGAGGAGGAGGAGCCCGGGAGAGGAGGAGGGGCCCACACTGCTGCAGACTCATATGCTGATCGGTGTACCTGTGGGTGCAACCCGCCGAGAGAGGGGAGGGTGGGCGACAGGACACAAGGGGAACTGGAGGTGGGGAGCGCAGATGAAGCTGACCGGCGGGTGCACCGGCGGGTGTGTGAAGACCCGGGGGTCAGTGAGTGCTCTTGTCCGCAGGCCCAGCCGCCTTTACAAAGACACGTGGACCAGGGCTCATCTCCAACTGAATGCCCGAGCTCCTTAACCGTGGGCGGAACACTACTCAGACAACACAGGGTGAGGGAACCACAATATTAAGGCTTTATTGGATCCCCAAACAGTTTACAGCATATAACACATAACGAGCAAAACACAACAATGTAACAGTCAACAGAGTCTCACCCTTCCGCTGACTCACCAGGGATTAGAATATAGCACAGCAAAGTCTGTAGCCAGGTGACGGGATTGTCCCAACCTGCGTGGCTTCCTTATGCAGTCTTTGTCATCACAGTCAAATCCGATAATTCGATGCTGAAGTCCTTGTGGTCTTATAGTCCAGGTTCTGATCCCCTTGGTCGGCACCAAAATGCCTAGGTCTGAGGTTATGGCTGGCCAATCAGATCCGAAGATCCTAGATTAGCCGCCGTATCCAATCTAGTGTACCTCTAGCCGGGACCGAAATCCCTAGACTGAGGTCACTAGACAGAATCTAACTAACTCTGGTTAATGAACACGTCTCCTTATATACCTTCAGCCCTCATTGCATGATACTGGGGATTTCACAATAGGTGGAATAACACTGTCTTTTCATTGGCTGGACCTGAAGCCTCATTTAACATATTTTTAGCAGTATTAAGTCCTGTCAAGGAAGAGCCACATACAGATGGTTTACCTAGCACCTAGCAGGATACATTTACATAGTAATACAAAGGGCAGTTAGCATAATTAGGTTTTCTGAGCCTCTGTCCCTCTGACCTTCCTAAGACAAAAAGTTGAGATGATTACATACACACGGTCAACATTTCCAAACATTTTCAAGACTGGTAAAAACAATGAGTGTCCCCTCACAAGGTAGGAATTAAATCACAATAAAAAGAGGCAATATAATTACATTATATACGTCAACAATGGGTATACAAAATAGAGTCTGGCTAGATTTTAAGAACTTAACCTATGAGTGGCATATTCCAAGTTGCAACAAAATACCATACTGTCTGGGTTACATAAGAACTCATCATATGTTCTAGATTGAAGGAGTCCATTTCGTCACAGGGTGTAGCCTGCCGGCAGATAGATAGGTAACAATAGGATGGGGGGAAGATGGAAGAGATGGGGGACCCTGATGCTCCCTGGAGCCGGAGGGTCTGAGGAGGGGGAGGACACCCACCGACCCACCCCTCCAGATCTGATTGGAGAGCTCCAATCAGATCTGGAGGGGTGAATCAATCTGATTCGCTTTGATCAGCAGTTTCACTTTCAACTGGCAATCAGAGCGACTTTAGCCACAGGGGGCTAAGCCACCCCCCCTGGGCTAAAGTATAGGTCCTTGCGTTCCTGCAGCTCCTGTGACTTGTCACTGAGCCGGTCACCGGAGCTGCAGGACCGCAAACAAGCCATGACTTTATAGAGACGTCATGGGTCGGGAACGCACCGACTTCCATGACGTCTCTATAACGTCAAAGGTCGGGAAGGGGTTAAAAAGTAGTCATTACTAGTATAGCGAATGCGAATATTACGCCACTCGCTCATCACTGTGCATTACATCTGGAGTAGAAGTAACACAGTTTTTCAGAGAAAGAACATCATACCAACAGTAAGATATGGTGATGGTAGTGTTATGGTCTGGGGCTGTTTTGCTGCTTTAGGACAAGGAATACTTGCTGTAGTAAATGGAACCATAAGTTCCGCTGACTCCTTAAAGAGGACCTGTCACCAAACCAGGCATGGTGATCTAATTACAGCACTGGATACAGCATGTCTGCAGCATGCAGACAAGGGTCACCCAGCACTTGAGCAGCCCTGTACCCCGAGATAATACACTTAGAAAAGTTACATGCTCCAGCCACTAAGGAGGTGGCTAGGGGCTGCAGCCAAGGGCAGATTCACACCCCTGCATGTTTAATCTGCCCACCGCTGCCAATCATTCTCTCCCTCTTCAGCAGCATTTAAACAGAGTTTTTCTTTCTCTCCGTTTAGCCCCGCCCCTCAGGGGCGGGGCTAAACGGACTTTCTGGGAGAGAAAGAAAAACTCTGTTTAAATGCTGCTGAAGAGGGAGACAATGATTGGCAGCGGTGGGCAGATTAAACATGCAGGGGGTGTGAATCTGCCCTTGGCTGCAGCCCCTAGCCACCTCCTTAATGGCTGGAGCATGTAAGTTTTTTAAGTGTATTATCTCGGGGTACAGGGCTGCTCAAGTGCTGGGTGACCCCTTGTCTGCATGCTGCAGACATGCTGTATCCAGTGCTGTAATTAGATCACCATGCCTGGTGTGGTGACAGGTCCTCTTTAAAGAGAATGTTCAGCCAACTGTTCATGATCTCAAGCTGAATCACATTTGCGTTATGCAGCAGGGCAATGATCCAAAACACACCAGCAAGTCCACCTCTGAATGGTTTAAGAAAAACAAAATTGGACTAGTCAAAGTCCTGACCTTAATCAGATTAAGATGATGTGGTGTGAATTTAAAAAAGGTGGATCATGCTGAGAAACCCTTCAATGTGGCTGAATTACAGCAATTTAGCAAAGAAGAATGGGCCAAAAATCTTCCAGAAAATTGTAAACGACTCATTGCCTGTTATTGCAAATGCTTGATTGCAGTTGTTTCTGCTAAGAGTGGCACAACCAATTAATAGTTTTTTTCCACACAGGGCCCTGTAGGTTTTTTTTTTTTGTTTGTTTTTTTCTGTTAATAATAAAGACCTTCATTTGTAAACTGCGTTTTGTGTTTACATGTGTTAACTTTATCTAGATTTAACACTTTCATTGGTTTTAATCACCAGTAAAAATGGTGATTTTATACTGTGATTTCATGATTTCTTTTTTTTGGAGTCATCAGTAATTTACCAGTTATCCCCTTCACTACTCTAGATGACTGAGAAGTACATTTAAATTGCTTGAGTACAATATAAAAATGTTATACTCTGTAATTGTAATATTTGACCTAAAATATTATAGAAATATTACATTGATAATATATTATACCGTATATACTCGAATATAAGCCGACCCGAGTATAAGCCGAGGCCCCTAATTTTACCCTCCAAAACTAGGGAAACTTATTGACTCGAGTATAAGCCTAGGGGGAAAATGAAGCAGACTCTCATCACGGTATACAGCCCCTCTCATCATGGTAAATGGCCCCCCATTACTGATATATAATCCCCCATCACTGGTATATAGGACCTCCATCACTGGTATACAGTTCCCCCCCATCAGAGGTTACAACCCCCATCAGTGGAATACAGGCCCCCCCTCAGTGGTATATACAGGCCCCCCCTCAGTTGTATATACAGGCCCCCCATCAGTGATATATACAGGCCCCCCATCAGTGATATATACAGGCCCCCCATCAGTGGTATATACAGGCCCCTCCATCAGTGATATATACAGGCCTCCCCTCAGTGGTATATACAGGCCCGCCATTAGTGGTATATACAGGCCACCCATCAGAGGTTACAGCCCCCATCAGTGGTATATACAGGTCCCCCTCAGTGGTATATACAGGCTCCCCACCAGTGATATATACAGGCCTCCCATCAGTGGTATATACAGGCCTCCCATCAGTGGTATATACAGGTCTCCCATTAGTGGTGTATACAGGCCCCCCCTCAGTGGTATATACAAGCCCCCTATCAGTGGTATATACAGGCCCCCCATCAGAGGTTACAGCCCCCCTCAGTGGTATATACAAGACCCCATTAGTGGTATATACAGGCCCCCTTCAGTGGAATATACAGGCCCCCCAGTGGTATGGTATATACAGGCCCCCTTCAGTGGTATATACAGCCCCCCCTCAGTGGTATATACAGGCTCCCCCAGTGGTATGGTATATACAGGCCCCCTTCAGTGGTATATACAGCCCCCCCTCAGTGGTATATACAGGCTCCCCCAGTGGTATATACAGGCCCCCATTAGTAGTATATACAGGCCCCCCCAGTTGTATATACAGGCCCCCCCAGTGGTATATACAGGCGCCCCCCCAGTGGTATATACAGGTGCCCCCCAGTGGTATATACAGGCCCCCCCCAGTGGTATATAAAGGCCCCCCCTTGCTGCCGCACACCTGTAAAAGAATAGCGCTTTCATACTTATCCTCCTCACTGTCACCGCGCGTCCTCCGGTCTTCTTCCTGCTTCTACCCGGCGTCATGTGATCGCGCAGAAGCAAGGACGTCATTGCGGCTGCGCCAGCCGGGTAGAAGCAGGAAGGAGACCGGAGGACCACGGTGACAGCGAGGAAGATAAGTATGAAAGCGCTATTCTTTTACAGGTGTGTGGCAGCAAGGGGGGGCATGTATATACCACTGGGGAGGGGAGCGCTGACAGTGCAATGTAATATGTACCGCTCCCCCTGCCGCTGATGGACAGGGGGAGGCAGTGCATATTGCATTGCACTAATGAGCGGCCCCACGTGATCGGCCGCTCCTATTACTGCCTCCCCCACCTCCTCCAGCCCCCGGACACCGCCCCCCCCCACTCTGAGCCGTCACTGACTCGAGTATAAGCCGAGGGGGGCACTTTTCAATTTTTGTGCTGAAAAACTCGGCTTATACTCCAGTATATACGGTAACTTCTGTAGACCATAAGTCTGCATGGGCAGGGTCCTCTACCCTCTGTCCCAATCTGTAACTGTTAGTTTGTTCACTTTATTTTTCACTTGTTTTGTATATAACCTTTTCTCATGTACAGCACCATGCAATCAATGGTGCTCTATAAATAAATTAATATTAATAATAACTTGGTTTTACTTTGACACTGTAAGGAAGAATTCTGTACATTGTTAATTTCAGTGATTACAACAAACTATTATTCTGTGGGTATTAAAAACTATTATTAGACAATTTATGGAAATAGTCTATATAATCTATAATAATAATATGGTCTATATAATAGTCAACATCTTAAAGCATAACTGCCATTTAAATTTTTATTTAATAATAATGTAGAGCAATTGATTTTAATAAATGTTCAAATATACTTTATCAGAGAATTCTCGTTGAAAACCATTCATAAACCTTCCATAAGGTGTCCCCACTACACTGTGTGAAGCAGACATATGATCATTATCAGTCAGATCAATCTTCACACTGAATATGGCCACGTAACCAAATAATGTAAAGTAGCATGGCCTACACTGTGTGCGAGCTCCTAATGAGTAATCAATGTATCAGTTTACTTTAGCCTACAGCACAGTTGCTAAGTAATGTCAGAAGGTCAAGATCAGTGCAAACTCCTCTCTCCTTGGCACAAACTTATGATCTGTCATTTGGCTCTACACAGCTCAGTCACAATCTCTGTTAACACCTTCTCTGCTGTCACATTGCACTGCTCCCTATCAGCTGTTGGCCACGCCCACAAAGCCATAAAATGCAGTTTTTTAAAAAGCACAGAAAAATGTGAGAAAATAAGTCATATGGCCCAAAAAAACATTAAATTAGCTATTATGTGACCCATCATTAACAACCAGTGCAGCATTGTTTGTTTTTTTTTCAATTAAAAGACATTAACACTTTAACAAGCAGGTGAGTCATTATAATGGACCTCAATGTACTGTGTTCCACTTCAAAAATAATATTGTTAAGTAATATGTTTCCCTATAACTGAAGGATAGAACAGCAATTTAGAACTAGTGACACTGGTGTGGTCTATACATCTAGTTCCACACTGCATGACACTTCATAGTAAACATAAGAGATCAAAATAAGACATTTTTAGTAATTAGGTGCATATTCCTGTTTAACCCTTTCCTGACCCATGACGTACATGTACATCATGGGTCAGGTACCCGCCCTTGATGTGAGCTCTGGCGATGAGCTCACATGATTCACCCAACATCTCAGCTGATCTCATCAAGGCGGCCGTCACACGGTTCAATTTCGCTAGCGATATTGTTAGCGATCACGTGCACGCGCGATCGCTAACAATATCGTTCACATCGCTGGTGAGCTGTCACACAGACAGACTCACCAGCGATGTGGAGCAGCGAGATCACTGGTAACCATGGTACACATTGGGTTACTAGGCGCCGCGCGGCGCTTAGTAACCCGACGTTTACCATGGATACCATCTCCCAGCATAGGCTCTGCCGCTGGGAGATCGTTCATCGTGGTGTCACACACCACGATGAGGCAGATTGTTCAAGCGTTTATCGCTTGATATGAGCTCCGGCTCACCAATCTGCGATGTAACGATCAAGCGATTTTACATTGTAAAATCGCTTGATTGCACGCAGCGATGCACAAACGATATCGCTTAAGCGATCAAAAAGCAGATCGCTTAAGCGATATCGTGCATTAAATTGAACCGTGTGACGGTCGCCCAACTGAGATGTCAGCTTACAACACCGATCAGATCCACGATCCGATCTGTGCTATTAACTCTTTGGATCCTGCTGTCATTCATTGACAGCAGATCCAAAAGCACTGTGGCTGGGATCGCGCCGTTCTCCGCCGAGATCGGAGGTCCTGTGTTAATATCGTGGGATCTCCATTCAATACCTGATAGCCTGGGGTCCTGGTGTGACCCCGGAAGCTATCAGGATTCGCTTCCTGTCAGTGGTCATGTCAGTGGTTGGCAATGTGCCATGTCCTGATGTACTGCAGCTCATCGGAAGATGGCACAAGCGATCAGTCACTACAGCACTGTGGCACCCTATGGGGCAGTGTAAAATAAAGGTTTAATAAAAAAGGTTTTTAAAATTCTGAAAAAAAACACAAAAATTCAAATCACTCCCCTTTTCCCCCATTCAAAAGTATTAAAAAAATAAAAAATACACATATTTGGTATCACCACATTCAGAAATGCCTGATTTATCAAGATATAAAATCAATTAAACAGAACTGTAAACTGTGTGATGGAAAAAAAAGTCCAAATGCCAAAATTACATTTTTTTGGTCTCCGCAACATTGCAAAAAAATGCAAAACCAGCGATCAAAACCATGCATCTACCTAAAGATGGTATCATTAGAAATGTCAGCTCAAGGCGCAGCCCCAGATCCTGAAAAATGGGGATGCTATGGGTCGCAGGACATGGTGCAAAAGTGTGATTCTTTTTTTTTTCAAACTTCTGAATTTGTTTTCACCACTTAGATAAGAGTAAAAGTATACATTTTTAGCATCTACAAACTCGTACCGACCTGAGGCATCACACCTATATGTGAGTTTTACGATACAGTGAATATTGGGAATAAAAAACCCAAAAAACAAACATGTAATTGCACTTTTTTTGCAATTTCACTCCACTTGGATTTTTTTCCCATTGTCTTGTACACTATATGGTAAAATAAATGATTTCATCTGAATGTACAACTCATCCCGCAAAAAGACAAGCCGTTTATGTCTATATTGATAGAAAAATAAAACGTTATGGCTCTTGGAAGTAGGGGAGCAAAAAACAAAAACCGAAAATGAAAAATCGCCGGGTGGTGAAGAGGTTAAAATAGCTACATAACCAGTCAATCTTATACCATAACCCCTAATGCAACAAATTCATATTATACAAACTGACACATTAGAAAACAGTACGATTCTAGAAATATTTATTGCTGTGTTCAGTTGCTTGTGTTTCAATTGTAGTAATTTTCCAAGTTTTAATTGAATTATTTATTACTGTTAAAACTCACATTCGCAGTTGATACAACTACAAGCAATTAATTTGCTAGTACATTTGAGACCTTTTACAAGTCCATTTTCCAAAGTGAAAATCAATAAGAATATGCCGGCACAAAGCAAATGTTCTGATGTGCTGACATTCTGCTTCCGAGATAATTTTACAACATATAACAGATCTTTAGCCGGGGAAATTTATTCAAGTTGTTTGATGTTCGTGGATGATGGAAGTCTCATATATTTCTCATTTTGTTCTAATCTTCTTATAAACATTTTAAATGTATTTCAAAATGTTTGTTCGGAAAAAAAAGAGTTTTACAGTATATGTACTGTATGTATTAGCATTTATTGACTTTAACCCCTAAATGGTCACATTTCTGGTACCTTAATATATACATGGCCTATTTAGTAGAAAAAAAAGGAATAATTGTAGATCAGCTCATTCATGCCTCTGGTGAAATAACACTCTGGTGCACAAACAGCAGGATTGGCTATGAGGTAAAAATATGTTTCTAGCGGATTATCCAGAGCATGGTATAAAGTCCTAACATTTTTATTCTAGACCTATAATAAGGTGGAGAAATCACGTATTTGCTTATATATTTAAATGTGGTTTTTATGATCTACAATAAAGATTTAAAGGGAATGTATCATCTTGACTGTTTTTGAATAATTTTGCTTCCAATTTCTGTTCATGATTATTGGGGCAGCAGTGGACTCTGTTAAAGGGATTGAGCCAAGTTTGGAACCAATCCCTTATCACCTACACTTATAAGGATAGGTGATAACTTGTCATAGGCTGCAGTCAAACTTGGATATGGTCCCATGTTTCCAGACAGCACTGAAACCGGACAGCGTTAATGGCAATTGCTTTCTGGAAACGTGGGTGCATAGAAACCCTGTGTTTGGCTAGGGTCACACTTGGCAGTCAGTTTTTCTGCCTTTTACAAACCTGATTCCGTTTTTGTAGATTGCTATGCTTGCATCCCAAAAACACTATGCGTTAATGCATGGTACCGATATGTACCATGCGTTAACGGATGCGTTTCCCATAGGGCCCCATTTAAAAAAAAACACTTTGTGTTTTTTTAGAAGTGCATTTTGACACTGCGTTTTTTGCATGGGAGCTTATGGATTTGTTAAAACCATCCGTTTTTCTCAAATTCTAAGTTGAAAAACTGATGCTTTTAGCTGATTCAGGCTCAAGTGTGACCCTAGCTTTTACCTTAGTAGCAGCCGCACACAGAGCTGCTGGGAGGCCACTTTTCAGGAGCGCACAGGAAAATGCTGCAGGCAGCGTTTCCTGTGCGCTGAGGACAAATGGCCTCCCAGCAGCTCTGTGTGCGGCTGTTAGTAAGGTAAACACAGGGTTTCTATGGACCCACGTTTCCAGCCAACGCTTGCCGTTAACGCTGTTCGGTTTCAGCACTGGCTGGAAACGTGGGTCCATAAACTAGTGTGATCCTAGCTATAGCCTCCTCAACTTTTATAGCTCAACTGTTAATGTTTATAAGCATGTTGTTCCTATAGATTCTAATGTATGACCTCTTAGGTTTGTGTGAAGATTCCTTCCTGTAATCTTCCATATTGATAATGATGCTGATAGTGATTGTTGTATGTAAAATATTCAATTCTCTCACAATCTCTGAGTTCTGATGATTTTGCTGAAAGATGAAAAATCTCCAATAAACCTAGGTTGTGCAAAAATTTAGCAAATTTTGCTATTATCACGACAGAGATGAGCAATGGAGATGTCTGCTTGTCTAACTCATGATGTCTTATGTCATACACGTCACTTCATTCCCTGGCTAGATTTGTACAAAAGTACAGAACACTTTCTAGACATGCCCAATTCATTAAGAGAAAAAATAAAGGAAATATGTGAAATCTAACTGTGCTATTGTACAATCGCCCATAAACCAAGGAAATTGGTGAATGCAAGTGACTTTATTCAACGCATTTCAAGGTATGTTCCTCATCCATTCATCAGGACAGCTACTAAAAGAAGGAATACACCTTGGATTGCGTTAAATAAAACCACTTGAATTCACAGATTTCCTTGGTATATGCTAATTTCCTTGGTATATGGTACAGCAGCACAGTTAGATTCCACATATTACCTCTATTTTTTCTACTATTGCTTTGGCTTGTGGATACTGCAGCAACTGTTTGGAGCCTTTTATACTGGTTGTGTGTGACTCATACTTCTACACTGAGCAGTTTCATTTCATCTTACCTGTTACAGTTTTTATCAGATAAGACCCTATTGCACTTTCTATCCCACAGTTATTCATTCACCGATTCATTAAGAGGCACATGTCTGACTCCAAAATACCCCCTCTTGAAACTGTAAAACCATGGTATTCATACGCAAAAATAAAAGATTTTAAGTCTGAATTCTCATCGTGTGTCATCCACATGCCCTTTTTTTTTTTACATCCATATGCCATCTGTACGTCATCCTTTTTATAAATCAAAAATGTAACCACCCAGCCTGTTTTGGCCTTACTGAGCTTGGCATTTTTGTCAATTCTGACCACTCTCCCTTTATGAGGTAATAACTCTGAATCACTTCAACGGACCCTAGCGATTCTGAGATTGTTTTTTCATGACATATTGGGCTTCATGATTGTGGTAAATTTAGGTCAAACATTTTTGCGTTTATTTGTGAAAAAAATCAGAACTTTGGTGAAAATTTAGAAAATTTCACAATTTTCAAATTTTTAATTTTTATTCTGTTAAACCAGAGAGTTATGTGACACAAAGTAGTTAATAAATAACATTTCCCACATGTCTACTTTATATCAGCAAAATTTGGGAAAAAAAAAAATTTTGTTAGGAAGTTATAAGGGGTCAAAGTTCATCAGCAATTTCTCATTTTTACAGCATAATTTACAAAACCATTTTTTTCATGAGCACATCACATTTGAAGTCCCTTTGAGGGATCTACATGACAGAAAACACCCAAAAGTGACACCATTCCAAATACTGCACCCCTCAAGCTACTCAAAACTATATTCAAGAAGATTATTAACCTTTCAGGTGCTTCACAGGAACTAAAGCAACGTGGAAGGAAAAAAATATCCATTTTAATTTTTCCAACAAAAGTGTTATTTTAGCCTCAAATATTACATTTTCACAAAGGTAAAAGCGCAAAAAGGACCCTAAAATTTGTTGTGCAATTTATGCTAAATACGCTGATACCCCCTATATGGTGGAAAATCTCTGTTTGGGTGCACAGCAAGGCACGGAAGGGAAGGAGCGCCATTTGACTTTTTGAAAGGAAAATTAGCTGCAATTGTTAGCAGACACCATGTCGCGTATGGAGACCCCCTGTGTGCTTAAACACTGGAGCTCCCCCACAAGTGACCTCATTTTGTAAACTAGACCCCCAAGGAACTTTTCTGAATGTATAGTGAGCACTTTGAGCCCCCAGGTGCTTCACAAATTGATCTGTAAATATGAAAAAGTACTTTTTTTTCCCCAAAAATGTTCTTTTAGCCTCAATTTTTTCTTTTCTTTTTTATAAAGAAACCTTTTTGGTTTTGCAAAAATCACGTATTAATACAACATGTTACCAAAGTGTATAAAATGCTGTCAATCCACCTCATAAAAGATAATAGAAATAACGTTTCTTTTTTAGTACATTAGCTGGTCATGTTTAATATACCAGGATTCAAACCCCAACATTCCCTCCCTTCTCCCTCCCCCCACCTACCCCCCAACGTTTTCAATTAACATCACGCTTTTGAGATCATTTTGTAATTCTGTATCCTTGGGGTGTGCCCCTTCTCAGCTGAATCACGTCTCATAAAAAACCTGACGTGTTCACTCTGGCTTTTGGGTTGTTATGTAATGCATGCAAGAACATCCTAAATGCCCCCCTCAGACTTATCTTATCTAACTTTCTCCAGCCATGACCAGCTGAT
>JARQOC010000004.1:296041353-296089680 GCA_033576535.1 Allobates femoralis | reverse complement strand
GGTTACATTACAGAAAAAATTAACATATAATTCAATGTTTCCTTTCCACATTTAAATTAATCCTGATAGGAAATGAGCTATACAATAGTATAAATGATGAAGTATTACAAGGACTTGCAAACTCAATTTCCTGCAGCTAATCTAATCCTGCTTTTGGCTAATAAAGAAGCTTTTCTTGTTAAACCATAAATACCAACAAGACATCAGAACATTGCACTTATCCTATTCCTGTTGTCAGCACATGGCCATTTTGTCCTTTTACTTAAACTGCTATATTGACACAGTGGGAAATCTCAGGCTTGAGTAATACCATAGCCCAAAGCATAAGTCTGCATGGTCACAGATATTTCCTTCAATTTTCACATTAAACAATATATATTTAAATTAAATTATACAGTGTCAGGGCAGCATATCTTTGGTCCTCATGTGATGAAAATTCCTTATTAACCCTAGGAGGTGCAATTTACATCTGCAGAAACATTAGACTGTTATGTAGGTTGAGTTTTCTTGATGGTGTTAGCTTCATTTGTGTTACATTTATGCCAGTCTTCATCTCCGTTATTCTGTATTCTTCACTTCACTCTATGGAGAATGAGATTCGGTGCTGACCTTGCAAGGGGATGTTGCTGAAGCCACCAGGTCATGTACCTGACAGGTATAGACCTTTGGGAGAAGAACATAGTTGATTATTTTAAAAATGTGCAGAATATAACAATTTTATTTTCCTTGTTTACTGCCATTATTTTTCTATATAATTTAAATTTTGCCAATTATCTTTTCATGGAGGTGAAGAGATTAATTATTGTTAATAAATTCTAGTAAATATTCTAGTCAGAAAAATATATAGAAGACCTTTAAAATTACAATCTTAAATCAAAATTCATTAAATACAATATTCATACACCTTGTTGACATTTAACTGATGCAAAAGATACACCAATTACTACCTATGTACCCACAGATATGGGATCCCCCTTTTTTTTCAGTCACCTCACTCCTGTCCCCTACCTGGCAGTGGAGGTTAGCACCCTAGTCAACCATAATTCTACTCCACTCCTCGTTGCCTGGCCATCTAATGAACCTATAATACCCTTACCAGATGTAAGAAAGAAAAATGCAAACGTGCCTAATAGTTACAAAGTGAAAATAATGTGCAAGACAATAATAAGGTCAATATATGATAAACAGCCCAGATGTTTTATAAGGTACTCATCACTTCTGATGTCTGATGCATCTGAAGTGATTAGTACCTTATATATCTGTGCTGTTTCCTTACATCTGGCAAGGCTATGATAGGGTAATTAGAGGTACAGTCGATGAGGAGTGGGGGCACCATTATCATTGACGAGGGTGCCGACAACATCGCATTAGCTCAGTCTGGTTGGCATCTTCAGAGGAAGGAGCTTCCTGGCACCGACCTCCCCCTTATGGTACATTTACACAAGGCCACAGGAAGGTAGACACCGCCAGGCATCGGACACAATTGTGCCTGTTGCCATGAAAACACCACGATGTGGCGGCGTGTAATTCAGGCATTTCCCTCCTGTGTCTTGCAGAACTGCCTGGCGGTGTCTACCTTCCTGTGGCCACGTGTAAATGTACCATTACAGTAGGACATAGATTTCTTTAACAGATGGGAGCATTGACTCTTTTTTCTGTGAGTGTAGAGTTCTTTTAGAAGAGAGGTGAAGTATATTTGCCATAAGAGGATGGCAAGTACCGCACTAAAGGGAGTTTGTATACAGATTCCTGTTATTGAAGATCTTTGATTCCACAGACATGATAATAAAACAGATGACAGAATCTAATGGATTGATCTGCAATATATAGTATATGCAAGATGGTTACAAGAGTGTGCAAGCGTGGCACCCTGTACAGGTGGCCACAGGCTTCTCTGGGACACTGAAGGATTTCCCACAGCGAGTAACCACTTTCACCCAACATCTTCCACTCCAGGCCTGTAGGTGGGGCCCAACTGGTTGCCTTAAGCCAGTTCCCCCTATAAATGCAGTCCCTTGGGGAGGAGTCAGAGAGAGTGTGTGCAGACGCTAGAAGAGCTGCAGGAGCTCAGAGACTAGTGAGCTAAACTGGTACCGGAGCCGTGCTAGGCCCGGACCAGTACACACCAGAGTCAATGGAGAACCCGCCGAGTAGGGATCGAAGGCAGAGGCGAGAAACACTTACCGGGGACAGAGGAGTCATACCGACTCACCCCACCAGAGTACTGGTCACTGGAGCCCGAGTCTGCAGGGATAGAGAAGATAGACCCAGCAGAGAAACCAGGACCAACAGTTGAGAGCCAGGGACCGTGGAGAGAGACGGCGGTGGCCAAAGAGAGAGCCCTCAGTGCAGCAACAAGGGTGTGGAGAGAGAGAAGTAACAGTCCGGTTAGGTTTCATACTTGCCAGATTTAGAACAAGAGAGCTAAACAAGGAGGCCTACAACCCTACTCGCTGTAGAGATCCCAAGGTGTTTTCCTTCAATCCAGACGTGTGTACCGTAACCAGTCATCAGTAAAGGTACCAAAAGACTTTAATGTGTGCGTGTCCCTACTTCCAACCGCACCACACCGACTGCGCTCCCCTACTCCAACCCTGTACAGAAACGACTGTGCTTCCCTACTCCACCATTACAACCCTTAGCCCTGGGGACCCCAGTCCTCCTGTAAGGAGCTACTCCATCTTGCTGCCGCCCATCACCCCGGAGGCCCAAGCACCGGAATCTACAGGTGGCGTCACGAATAAACATTTTTATTATTTTCTTTTTCACATTTTTCTTTGACCACCAGGGCCACAGCCTCAGGCACCGCTACTCGTGACTACCAACCCGCCCTGAGATCTGAGTCCCCTGGGCCTGGGTGGGTCACAAGATTGCCAGACAAGCCAGACAAGCTGCAGCTGTATTAAATTTCAAGAAAGGCTCAGTGAACTTGGTTACAGCACTTAAAGTGAGAGAGTGATGTGTTTTAATGAGTATATACAGGATTTTAATTAAAAAAAACAAAATGTGCCTATGTTTTAACAGGCAGGTAGATGCTACCTGTTGTACTTAGTGCTGTTCACCGCTAGTACAGAGCAGTCATAGATTGCTCCTGCAAGTGATAAAATGGCTTCATAAAAAGTTTGGTGGCATATTTTCTGCTCTGCTCTGTAGAAGTGGTGGGATAGCTGACACCCTGTTGATTGAAAGCCGGCTCCCTGCTACCTAATTCGAGGAGTCGGCTGCCAATAAGCAGAAAAAAAGCTGCAAAAAAACAAGTGAATGTACACTTACTCAGTATTCCTTCTGCCATACTTGGAGATGCTAGACACTCACTGATAGTTTGGCAACTTTTCACTTTCATGGTCTATTCTAATCGACTATTAAAACCTCACCTTGCATCAAGTGACATCAATGTAAACTGTGGCAGAAAAGAACCAGGGGCCCAACTTTATGAACACCCCACCATGATAAGCTACATAAATTCAAAATCCAGCTTAAGGGTAGGGGGCCAATCCTTTAGCCCCTTAATGAGCTATGATGTGTGTAGTTCGATCAGAGATCTACCTGCGTCTGTTGCCCAGTTGAATCAAACTGTCAATCTCTGACAGAAAGATTTAACATGCACAGGTGGGAATCCCATCGTTACCTGCTTCCATTTTCTGCCCTGTGACATGATCACTGGGCACCATTGGGTTACAATGAAAGCCAGGGATCAGCTGATGACCCCTATGTCTGTCATGATAAACCTCCTGTGAATGTGCACCGACATTCACAGGAGATGATTATTTCTGCTGTACAGAGCAGTGCTGATGCAATGCTCTGTATAGCACAAGCGATCAGATTATGGAGGCTTCAAGTCCCCTAAGAGAACTGTTAAACACAGTAAAAAGTAAAAAAAAGTTTTTAAAAATATGAAAATAATAAGAAAAAAACCAAAGTTCAAATCACCCCCTTTTGCCCTATTGAAAATAAAAAAATATACATATTTGATATTGACACATTCAGAAACTTCCCATCTATGACAATGTAAAAAAAATTAATCTGATCGGTGAGCAGCATAACGAGAGAAAAAGATTAGACCCAACAATTGAAATTTATCAGCCGTTGCAACTTCAAAGTAAATTGTAATAACACGCGATCAAAACATTGCATAGACCTCAAAATAATCCCAATTATAACATCAACTCATGGTTAAAAAAGACCCTCACACAGCCCCAGATCCCAAAAATTTAAAACGTTACGACTCTCCGAAATTCAAGGCTTAGAAGTTGAGTGAACTTCTTGAAAGTCTGGGTTCGGTTCGTTCACACTGAATGCAGAAGTTGCGATAACTGTTTGATGGAAAACCCATTCAAATCAATGAGGCAAAATCAAGGGCCTAAGAAAACACAATTATGTATAATAGTGCAACCTTCATGCATGGCACAGGGTTTGGAACAAGGTCTGGTCTAGCATTTTAAGGTTAAACATGTGTAGGCATGGGACTCAGAGAGTCCTGGTAAATTCAGGAAACAGACAAGAAGCAGACCGCAAGAAGAGTCTCCACATTCAAAAAATTAGGGTCAGATACCACCAAAGTGTCATCAATTGACTCAGAATACAAATATTACAATGGTGCTGCCTGCATGCATGCACAGGGTCTGAAATAAAGTCTGGACTAGCATTTTAAGGCTAAACATTCATTAGTAACAGGTGAAGTGACACATGTAGGCATGGTGCTCAGAGATCCCTGGTTAATTCAGGAAACAGACAGGAAGGAGACCCCAAGAAGAGTTTCCTGTGTGGATATATGCCTTTTCCCTGTCTGTATTTCTGTATACTATGCCATTTGATGAAAATGTTGTAACCTTTCTCCGTTTTCTATTAGCTGTATACTATGCAATTTATTGTGCTGTAATTTAACATATCTCCTTCCCCAAAGAATTGCATTCCTGGACTGTACTGTAATTAAGCATCGTCAACAGTTAGTGAAGGATTAGCCATTCTTCCTCCCAGCAAGTGGCTAGTCCAATCCACATACTACCAGACACACTGGAGCCATATGTTTCTAGAATCATCTGATGGAGCAAACCATTCAATAGTAAGTGTGAACCCCTACTCCCTTTCACATGGGCTGATCCCAGGAGCCCAGACAATACATTCATGTTTTTAGGATCAGATGTGAGTTGACTGTGGAAGTGAATGGAGCGAGACCTGAGCTGAGGCCAGATCTTGTCGTCCGTTGGATTGTGTTGGATCCATTGGACTCTTGAATGGACTATTGCTTTCATTTATCTGGCACAAGGATTATCGGGAGGTGCCCCGGATCTGTTTCCTTTGTTTGGGCTCATTGCGGACTCTGCAGATTTACCTTCATGTGTGTTGTTGCAGCTTTCTGGTTTAATAAATCTCCTTGGATTGATCATCGGCCGGGTGTCACTTCCTTCTCGGTCGCACACCCCGTCACATCTCCACATTCCAAAAAATTAGAGCCAGATACCACCAAAGTGGCATCAATTGACCCAGAATAAAAATTGAATAATGGCAAGATGAATGTAGCACACTGAAAAGTACAACATTGCCTAGTCTGTCCAGTCTGCCACTGGGGGTAAAAAGTCCTTGAAGATCCACGACTTGTTTATCTTGATGAAAATTAGGTGGTCTATATTTTCAGGGTCTAGCCTGATGTGCTTCTCCGTCAGGACACCTCCAACAGCTCTGAAGACACATTCTGAGAGAAAGCTGGCTGCCAGGCATGATTAAACCTCCAAAGCATGACTAGTGAACTCAGGCCACTCATCCATTTTTGAAGTCCAAAATGCAAAAGGGTCTAAACCTCCCTATGGCATGGATATTGAGCTTTAGATACTCCTGCATCATCCTCTCCGTTCGTTCACTATGTGTCAGACTTATACTCAGTTCTACAGTTGGACGCACTGGTTTAAAAAATTGGTCAAATGACTCCCAGAAATTTCTTCTGACAGTTAAACTGTTGTTGCGAATGTTTCTACGCTGATGGCATGAGGTCCCCAGAGTTGAAAGTGTAGTGATGCGTACGATATCCCTCACTGCTGTGTTGGAGAAAATGAGTCCTTAGATTGTCTACAAGCTAAAAAGCTTTTATCAAAAAACCCTGTTTGGGAGAGAAAAACAGACACATAAGCTAAGCGCGTAAACACAATATTACAGTCTTTAGCGGGTGCACAATTTTATATACTCACGTGATAGAAGACTAATATAACCTTGGATTGTGTACCCTCAGAAATCCCTCCAGGATACTTTTCAATGGAAACAGCTTGCAGCTTGCCTCTGGTGGATCCAAGTGAAAGTGCTGGACATAGGCTCTCACAGGATGAATATATCAAAAAGAGTGAACGGCAGCACTTCCCAGGACTCACATCCAATGATTATATTTTGAAGTTTTCATTTGCTAAACTATAGAAGAGAAACAATGCATCTGACATATCCATGAAGCCAAACTCCTTGTTGTGTTGGTGGTGGCGTGAATATCAAGCTTCCGTCCTCTGTCCTCTCCTGACAACCTCATACAACCGAAAGGGAATAATTTCTTCCTCATCTCCTGACTGTTCTAAGCCCATGACCTCTTCATCCTTGTCCTCCATTGATTGGTTCCTTGGCTCCTGCCCCTTCACTACCAGATTGTCAGGTACCAGGCGTCCAAAAATTAGCCATGTTATATCCATTGCACCTAGCAGGAGGCTGCCAGCTCCACTGAGAGGCAACACAAGTGTCTGAATACCAGTGCTCAATCTCCTGCAACCTAAGCGATGGGGGCAGTTGTAACACCTGCGACCAGCCATGCGAACAGGGAGGTGATTGGTGGTGTATGTAGACATAAGGTTACCATTGGGCATCAGTCACACTCGTATATATGATGCATAGTGTCAGACTACAGCATATTGGTCACGCCCATGCTATTAGATTAGGTGGGCTGCTCTGCACCAGATACATGCATCACAAATGACAGACGCCCCCCCAGAGGGCTCAGCCACAAACTGCAAGAGATAAAACGGGGCAATAAACACTAAAGTTGAAGATGTGAGATGTTAGTGGATGTTTTGGCTAAAATACATAAGCTCATAACCCACACCAAGGGCCCTCACACTTATGAGTCCTAACCATATGTTTCTTAGCCACATGTTTGTTTGTCTTACAAAAAAATCACTGAATAGAACTTACATTTCTGAAAAAAACTCACCAAAAATTAGCCATGTTAAATATCCATTGCACCTAGCTGGAGGCTGCCAGCTCCACTGAGAGGCAACACAAGTGTCTGAATACCAGTGCTCAATCTCCTGCAACCTAAGCGATGGGGCAGTTGTAGCAACTACAACCAGCCATGCTATCAGGGAGGTGATTGTTGATATATGTAGACACAAGCTTACCATTGGGCATCAGTCACACTGGTATATATGATGCATAGTGTTAGACTGCAGCCTATTGGTCATGCCCATGCTATTAGATCAGGTGGGCTGCTCCGCCCACAAATACCTGCATCACAAATGACAGATGTTCCCTAGAGGGCACAAACTGCAAGAAATTATTTTTTTTCTGTATTTTATGTCCTATTCAGTGATTTTCTGGTACCATGAGTCCCCTTGTTTCTCTCTACTCCACCCTGCCATGCCACATCTTCTTTCCACATCCTCCTCTTCTTTCTCCTCCTCTTCCTATGGTACCACTATTTCATCCAGCAGACTTTTCAAAATTTTCTCCAGCATGTAGATGACCTGAAAAGTGATAGGATTTCACATTTTCAAGAAGCAATATCCATAGTATTGTCTTTCATGACTGTGAACAGACCTATAAGACCATGCATGTTAAGCATATAATGAACATATGCGTTTTTTATATGAATTGCTAGCAGATAAGTGTAGAAGAGGTGGCTTCACATGCTGCTGACCCTTTGCAATAATTAAGGTTTGCTTTCTAAAAACAAATTATTAAAAAATAATAATAAAAACAATTTAATATATAAAGCAGAGTGTATGTATGTATGTATATCCACTAAAGGAATCTGCACCATTGCATTTAAAATCATAGCATTTTGCACAGACACCGCATTTGACTCAGGGAACGTCACAGACTATGTTTTCAGGTGAAAAAACCCTGCGCTTTAAAATTGTTCACCAAAAAAAGATCTATTTACTGAATGTATGTGTGAGCTAATAGATACTGCACTGGCTGAAACAAACCCAAAATCACATAATGGTACCTTCACACGCGGCAATATTGCTAGACAATTTCACTGGCAATTTGCTGGTTGCAGTGAAATCATGGACACATTGTTCCATTTGTACACAGCAACAAAATAGAACAATGTGTCCATGATTTCACTGCAACCAGCAAATTGCCAGCGAAATTGCCTAGCAATATTGCCGCATGTGAAGGTACCCTTAGACACCTCTTTGTTTTTGTTCTAACAACCTGTACCATTTCAAATCCGCTGGAGATTTGGACAGAATGCAAAACTGAGCTCAGTGAGCATCAGGTGCGGGTTAAGAGTAGCCATTGCCCTGGGCTGTTTAAAGGGAGAGGACCCCTCACCCCCAAGTATTATGTGACATGTCCCTTCATCAACTTTTGAATGATCATGTGATAAGTCACATGATTAGCACACACGGACCATTCCATAGAGGCAAAAGAAGAACAATAGTAGTATGTGTAGTCACCTAGTCTCCAGTATACAGCAGAGGCCCACACACAGCCCCCAGTATACAGCAGGATCCCGCACACAGCTTTCAGTATACAACAGGAGGCCACACCACCCCCAGTATACAGCAAGAGCCTATACAGCCCACAGTATAAAGTAGAAGGCCGCACGCAGCCCTTAGTATACAGCAGGAGGCTGCTCACAGCCCCAGTATAAAACAGGAGGTCACACACAGCCGCCACTATACAGCAGGAGGCCACACACTGCCCCTGGTATGCAGCAGGGGGCCACACAAAGTCCTCAGTGCTCAGCAAGAGGCCACACACAGTCCCCAGTATTATAACAAGAATCCTCACATAACCTCCATATTACACCAGGAGCTCACACATAGGCCCCTGCATTAGAACAGGAACTCACACATAGCCCACTGTATTGCAGCCTATGCCCACGCATAGCCCCTGTATTACACCAGGAGCTCATACATAACCCTTATATTACACTTAACCCTCTCATAGCCCTATATTATAGCCTGAGCCCCACATAGCCTCTGTATTACACCAGGAACGAACACATAGCGACTGTATTGTACCAGGAGCCCACACATACCACCTGTTTTACACTTGCAGCCTGTGCCTCTCATAGCCCCTGTGTTAGAGCATGTTTCCCACATAGCCCCCATATTAGAGCCTGTGCCTCACATATCCCCTGTATTACAGCCTGTGCCCAAATATAGCCCCTGCATTACAGCCTGTGCCCAAACATAGCCCTTGTATTACACCAATTACACCAGGAGCCCACATATAGGCCCTATCTTACACCAGTAGTCCACACAGAGACCCTGTATTACACTTTTTGCGTGTTATCTCAGCAGAGAGAAGCAAAACAATCCCGGGCAACGCCAGGGCCTGCATCTAGTAAGTAAGTTCCTGGACTTAACAGCTGCTTTCACACCTGGCACTGTTCCAAATATTCTCACCCTGTAGGTGTCCCAACATCTGCAAACTCAAGTACCGTATATACTCGTGTATAAGCCGACCCGTGTATAAGCCGACCCCCCTACTTTTGCCCCCAAAACCTGGGAAAATCTATTGACTCGCGTATAAGCCGAGGGTGGACCCCAGCACAGGTATACAGCCCCCAGCAGTGGTATACAGGCCCCAGCAGTATGATATACAGCAGGCCCCAGTGGTATATACAGCAGCCCCAGTGGTATTGCAGCCCCTATATACAGCAGCCCCAGTGGTATTGCAGCCCCAGTGGTGTATACAGCAGCCCCAATATACAGCAGCCCCAGTGGTATTGCAGCCCCTATATACAGCAGCCCCAGTGGTATTGCAGCCCCAGTGGTATTGCAGCCCCTATATACAGCAGCCCCAGTGGTATTGCAGCCCCAGTAATGCAGGGCCCCTATATACAGCAGCCCCAGTGGTATTGCAGCCCCAGTGGTATTGCAGCCCCTATATACAGCAGCCCCAGTGGTATTGCAGCCCCAGTGGTGTATACAGCAGCCCCTATATACAGCAGCCCCCAGTGGTATATACAGCAGCCCCAGTGGTATTGCAGCCCCTATATACAGCAGCCCCAGTGGTATTGCAGCCCCAGTGGTGTATACAGCAGCCCCTATATACAGCAGCCCCAGTGGTATTGCAGCCCCAGTGGTATTGCAGCCCCTATATACAGCAGCCCCAGTGGTATTGCAGCCCCAGTGGTGTATACAGCAGCCCCTATATACAGCAGCCCCCAGTGGTATTGCAGCCCCAGTGGTATTGCAGCCCCTATATATAGCAACCCCAGTGGTATTGCAGCCCCAGTAATGCAGGGCCCCTATATACAGCAGCCCCAGTGGTAGTATACAGGCAGCCCCAGTAATGCAGGGCCCCCCCTCATGCTCCGGTCACCTGTAAAGCAAGTTATACTTATCAGTGCCCGCTGCCGTCCGCGCCCGCATCGGCCGACATCCCGATCCTCCGTCTTCATGTGACTTATTCCTGTTTCCTGTGCGCGTCGCCGGTAATGACGTCATTGCCTGCGACGCGCACAGAAGCAGGAAGAAGATGCATGAAGATGGAGGATCGCGATGTCGGCAGATGCGGGCCGCGGACGGCAGCGGGACACTGATAAGTACAACTTGCTTTACAGGTGACCGGAGCATGAGGGGGGGGGCCCTGCATTACTGGGGATGCGGGGGCTGCTTTATACCGCTGTATACAGCAGCCCCCGCACTGACTCGCGTATAAGCCGAGGGGGGTACTTTTCAGCCCAATTTTTAGGCTGAAAAACTCGGCTTATACGCGAGTATATACGGTAAGCTTAAAAAATTATTTTAAATCTCCATTAAATTTTACAGGCTGATAGAAAACTGGAGGCCCGATGGCTGGGAACACTCCTAACAGTAAGGTTAGGTGGTTTTCAGAACCAACGGGTCTTCCGGCAAGTGTTTTGGCCCCAATGATTAAGGTAAGTTTAGGGCCATTTTAACATTTTGAACTTTTTCGTGAACAAAGCCGCATTCGCCAATTTTTTTGTAAATTGCTCGGGTCTATGACCACGAACTGAATCTGCAATGTTCATGCCGAATTTTAAATTGTTGAACATGCTCAGAAAAATTTCGCTCATCTCTGCTCATCACTATTTATTACTAGTTCTTTACACAAGTTTTTATTGCTCTTGGCTTCTACAGTATATGCCTGCTTTGTTAAGGAAGCTCCAGACTGCAAAATGCTTAACTTTAAAGGAGTGAGACAGTTGTACAGTTAATTTTGATTGTGTTTTCAAAGGCATTTCAGCCTTGAAAATACTTAGCAAGTACTATTGCTTGTCACACATTGCTTCCAAGATGACAAATAAAACAAGTCCCATGAGACAGAAGTAAAACTCAATTTGATCTGTTCCCTGAAGGCGTATCTGACCAAAAGTATAACCTGACATTTGTACAAAGGTAAAAATTAAATGACAATTGACATCCCCAAAAGAACTCTACTATTGACAAATTGTAGAGATTTTCGGCAATTTTATAGCTGAGTTTATTTGCAAAAATCACACATAGATGGCAAAAATGATCAAAGATGATTAAATATATGATGCATTTCACATAAAACCAAAAAATAAAACACCTCCATCTTAGACAAGTTCTTCTCAAAATAGTCCACATCAGACTATAGGTTGTATATTATACTGCCAGTTAGGTCCATTCAGGAGCTAAGCTGTAATAAATAGAGATGGGCTAAAATGTCAAAAATCACAGCTGTTATAAAACTCAAGGTTAGTCATGTGTAGGGATTTATCAGATCCCCCCACTATTTCAAACCTGTAAGTTAAATGAAATAAACACAAACAGAGAAAACTCCTTAATTTAAAATAAAAAAAATTACACCCTCTTTCACCTCTTCATTAATCCCCCAAAATCCGCTGCAGGTCTGAAGTAATCCACAAGATGTTGTTCCTCGACAATCCCATCTCTGCTACATCTAGAAGCTGAAGTAATGGAAAAGATGACCACTCACTGGGACACACTGATAGCCGCAAGGAGCCCTCTACTGTGAGAAATGTAGACGTTACTGAGTTCACCGGAGTTCATAGCCGAGGGTTTCCCCACTGGTTTGAACATACAGTTCAACTAAGTTCACAGCTGTAGGTTTCCACATTGTGAATTTAGTTGAACCCACTGCCGGATTGCAGGCCTAAGGTTTAATGAGCAGACCTAGAACCAGTGTGACGTGACAGGCGTGTGGAATCTCGGTCGGTAAGTATTATTTACTTGGTTTAATCCCCATTTTGCACCAGTAAAACTTGCTAATTGGTTGATTGACTGCGCTGCAGCTTTTAAACAATCTTTATCTGGGCAGCAGAACCCTAACAGTAACAAGGACGTCCCTGAGTAGTCCGTGTTCAGGGTCAATGCACAGTCACTAAGTTCGCCCATCACTAGCAATGGTGGACACAACTTATTTTCAGGTGTAACACATTTGCTGCCATGTTTCTTTTTTCCAGTGCAACACTTATAAAAGGGTTTTCCCATCTCCGAGATCCTATCTCAATATGTAGTAGGAGTAATAATAATAATATTAGTAAACACCTCCCATTTAGAAATCTAGTATAGTTCTACTGACTACTTATTGCTCTTACCTCATGTGCAGGGCATTGCAGTAGCTTAGGTCTCCATGGTTAATACCACAAGCAACTAATTGTCACTGTATGAGTGGTTATAACCATGGATACATATGCTATAATGCCCTGCACATGAACAAGCATCATAATGAATCAGTAGAACTATACTAGATTTCTAAATGGGAGGTGTTTACTAATATTATTTTTTTATCGACTACAAACTGGGATAGGATCTTTGATATGGGAATACCTTTTTAAAGAATCAGGTCTTGTATTTGTAGAGGGAACTAAGCACTTTTTCATATGTATTTTATCAGTCAAAACCAGAAGTGGACTAAATTCTCTTATTTATTTTTTAATTTCAAACTTAGTTTTAGTGTTCAAGAAAAGACAATCTTGACTAATTTGAACAATCATGGTTGAATTCCTGATGAAGAAGTGAGGACACGCTCGAAACGTGTTAAATAAAGCACCATTACCCCCTGATTTTTTCGTGGTCCTTTTCAACATATGACTTGCGTGGATCAAAAAATGCCATCCTTTGGATTTATATTAACATCACACTGACACATCTATTTTGTACTACTATCTGCAAAAGGTCTTACTAGCCATATATTTTTCTGTTAACTTCACTTTACTTTTTAAATTTATTTTTAATCTCTGCTATGGCATTTGAATCTTAAATTCATCCATTACTCATTCAATATGTGGAGCCCACAGGGACGGGTACTCGGTACCGGACAGGGTACTGCTGGGGATATCATGCGTCTTGGTCGAACCGTGTCCGGTTATGCAGTAAATGGGGATATTTACAAGGGAAATTGTTGACGTGACGCCACCCACAGGTTGTGGTCAGTGATGGGACCACCGCTGCAGTGTACTTCTGTCAGGAGGATGGATGGATGCTGCAGCAAGGTGGATGAGCCCACCGCGGGTCGGGGCTGCTCCTGACAGGATGTAAAGTGTAATAAAAGTTCTGTATACCAGGAATCATACACGGAGAGTGAAGCAGGGTTCACCGGGTTTTACTGGCACGTTCTTCAGTTTAAACAGTACAGTTCACACAGTCACTTACACAGGTAACTCCGGACACTCTGAACCCTCTGCAGCCAGGCTATCTTTCTGAGACCCTTCACTCTTTCTATTTAACCTTTCAGGCTTGTTCTTCCTTGCTCTTCCTTGTGGATTGTATATGGACCTTTTTCCCTTTGAATGGCTTCCCCCTATGTGTATGGGCAGCAAGCTGGGTCCTATAGTGTTGCTCAGTCTCCAATCCATATAGTGGGAACCCTGACTTGGAATCAGTATTCCCCGCCGGTATGTTCGTGTACCTGCTTGTTGTTTTGGTCACCCAGAGCGACACTCTGGTCCCAGCCTAGCCTTGGTAACCCTATCTTTCAAGGGCTTACCGGGCTCCCTCTGACCCGTGTGATTACCAGGTACTTCAAGGGAAACCTTTCCCGCTTGTAGTCGGTCAATGCTGCCGTATATCTCGGACCCAGTGGCACGGTCCGGTCTCTGTCCTCACTTTCCCTTGGGCTACCGGCTATGAGCTTTCTCTCCATGGAACGGTGTTTCTGTGGATTCTGTATCTCCAGGGAGCCCTATCCCTCCGGGAAGTGTCACTTTCTGTCACTGGTCTTGGCTTCTTGGCACCCACTGCCTACTAACTCCTTCCTACTCTTTTCCTCTTTTTGTACTAGGTCATCACCTGACCTATCTTCCCACTCACTTTCCTCTAAACCCCACCACCCCTTGCCTGCCTAGAGTCCCGGGCTCCGGGTTGGGTGTTGTTCTCTAGTGGATGTGTATGTGCTGAAGGTGTGTCTGTAGCATTCATCTCCTATCTGCCTGGCTGCAGTTCCCTCATGTGGCCACGCTGGTCACAGGGGCGCCACAAATACACTAAAATAATTTTATATTGCAATATATTATGCCTGTTACTATTAGAATTGCACTGACAGGCTGCCCAATGACTGACTCACATAGATGCCAAGAGACTCACATACATAACATACGGAGAGGAGGAAGCTTTGAGTGCCATGTAGCCCATTGACTACTAATGGGGATCTTATGGGTTTACGGAGAAATCTACTTCTGTCAAATAAATTGCCCACAACATTTAGGATTAAAACTTTAAGGGATTACTCCAGGATATAAATTCTTCTACTATAAAATATAAAAATGAGATACCCATTAGATATTATCCTTACAATACCTATAATTTATTGTTACCCAGCAGCTGTTCTTTCTGCTCCCACCTCTCCACTGGGACTATGACATAAAAATCAGGGGGTATACTCCCTATTGCTAGAAACATCCAGTTTCTGATAATATCTGCTACTGTCTGAGTACAGGGGTGTGTTGGGAGTATCGCCACCTCCTACTCTGAACAGAAACAACTATTATTAAGAGACTGGCTGATACTAACAGCATGGAGAAGGTCCCTTGATGTGAAGTGTAATGTCCCAGAGGAGAGGGGGAGCAGAAAGAGCAGCTGCTGGTTCACACTGAATTACAGCTATTGTAGGATAATAGAACTGCACTGGGCATCTCATCTTTATACTTTATGAAGTCAGGGACAGTAGGAGATTTTTTTTATCTCCCAAAGTACCCCTATAATTCTAGCCTTTCTAGCAGTGTAAGGTGTGGATATCATGTAGTGGCGGAAGACAGTTAAGGAATGTACAAATTATATGGACATCTTAGGCTTCAGTTAAGATTAGTTAAAAACCAAAGCCTATGATGAAAGAAAGAAATGTCTCGATTACATTTAAACCGAGTCTTATTCCCTCTTATCAGTATTTTAAAGTATTTGAGGAAATAAATAATCTCTGCCAAATTCATACAATTGGAATACTTCTTCCTCATTTTAGTCTATATTACTTTAACTGTAACCATGTAATTTCATAGGAAGCAATACACAACTTCCAACTAGCAATATGTTTTGTATTCTATGCAGCTATTATGCTCTATACATGCCTAAAATTTTACCAACTGGATCCTATAGATGTGGCATTTAGATTCTAAATAGGATCTCATCATCTCAGCTCTGCTGTATAGTGTAAGGCTGACTTGCCTGAATATTATGATTTATTGCAGCTGTAGTCCACAGCTAAAGTAAAAGCTGTTACTACACAAAGATAAATAAAGATGGCTATTTTAGGAGACATTGTGATTAAAGTACAGGCCGGCCTTTTATCTTCATTCTCGTACTTCTCTCAAAAAGGTACAACTCTGATCATGTTGCTATAGAAAAGATCAGCTTCCATTCTGTGCTGGACATCCCTCAGGATACACAGACAAAATTACTTAAAGGAAAAGAAGCTTATTAAACATAAAGAACCTTTTCCCTCATCCAATTTTCTGTGATGTTTTCTAACTGAATCAGCAGCTGTCTCAGGTGTCTGTGAGTGAAATTGATAGTCTTAGTTTTCTTGCTTTGTAATAATCAGGTAGTCCAAAGCATTCCCTGCTGGAGATACTGCTTGAAAACTGGATGTCTCAATGATGAGGCTACTGGGAGGCACCATTGCTTACTACCTTACTGTAAAGACAAATCTGCAAAAGCTAAAATAAAGTAAATAGATATCAGATCGTATTATAAATGCATGGAATCAATAATAATTCTTCACTATGGCCTAATTAGATCAGCTGATTGATCCACAGAGGACCGAGTTTGAGACAAATTTCCTTAAAGGGAAACTGTCACCTGGAATTAACCCCCTGACCTATCACTAGCTGTCCCTACACCTTCCTAAGTGCTCCCTAACCATCCCTCTCTGTTGTAGATCCGACCTTTAAAGAGTTAGAAAAATGACTTTGTACTTACTGCACGTCGCACTCTCAGGAGACTGGAAAGGCGGCTCCAGGCTCCATGTCCCCTCCTCGCTGCTTCATCGCATGCTCCCACTGGGCGTCATTATTCTGAATTGATTTCCTCCTTTTTTTGGAATCTCCCACCCTCTTTTCCAGCTATGATGCACCGGCCTGTATGTCCCATCCGGCCCGGTGCATTATGGGCATGATCACCTGATCGGCCCTAGTGTATTATGAGCCCAATCACGTGATCGGCCCTGGTACGTAATGGGCCCATGCATTATGGACCATGGAGCCTGGAGCCGCCTTTCCAGTCTCCTGAGAGAGCGACGTGCAATAAGTTCAAAGTCGTTTTTCTAACTCTTTACAGGTTGGATTTACAACAGAGAAGGATGTTAGGGAGCACTTAGCAAGGTGTAGGGACAGCTAGTGATAGGTCAGGGACTTGATTCCAGGTGACTGGTTCCCTTTAAATTTGCAGGTCCCTGTGATTTCTAACACTCTGTGCTTGTTCCTCAGCACCAAGGTTTGTACACATGGGATGCATGGAAGGAATGCACTAACCTACAGGTAATAACTTCTGATGCTGGTATCCACATCCTCTCTTCCAGACCACAACCGTTCCAGTGTATGGATTATTAGAGAGAGCAGCAAACAAAATGAGAGTCAACAATCCTAGCCACCTGACATTCTATATTAGTGTCAATAATTACTGGAGGCAGCAGTAAAGGTAACAGCTTAGAAGTAGCAACATATTTCTTGAACAACAATCTGTGGAAAACATTGTGAATTATAAGTGCTTGTGGTAACTCAGGTGAAAAGCCACAGGGATAATAACGACAACTACCTTACATGGTCTAATAAACCTAGACCCTGTTCTAAAAAGTATTTTAAATGTAATATTTCTCATGAAACCCATTCATAGTAATTCACACACAGGTCCAGACCTGACAATTTTCTTTTTTTTGTCAGCCATGTGTTTGTATCTGTCACTCATCATAGTCAAATTGTCCTGTACTCCTTGCCACACAGAAAAGAGCGATGAAGAAAAACGATTCTCCCCTGAAACCTGTGAAGACCCATCTCTACTTAAAGTGCAGAACTGAGGGTAACAACCATATGCACCAAGAAATGGTGACTTACCAGTTGAGTCATTATGATTATTTTTCAATGCAAACTCTGCCCGAGGTAAGATGACCAATCTTTATGGTTCTCAGACATAAAACATCTAAGGTATGTCTCTAAATTTTGATGTAAGTGATTTGGCAATTCGACTGAGGATGAAAAGCAGAGGTAAAAGATAAATGTACCCCCAGATGAGAACAAAAAGGCTTGCAAAATTTAGATAAAAACTGGGTGCCTGATCTGATTACACATTGGAGAGAATCCAGTGAAGCTTCCAATCGCACTGACAAATACTTGAGCCTAATGTTTTGCATTAGGGAGGTCAGGTAAGGCAATAAAGTGTGCCTTTTGCTTAATCCATCCACCTTCACTAAAATAATCATTTTTCCAGTGGGTAGTGGAGGGTCAGTAATAAAATTTATGGATAAATGTGTCCATGGTCTGTCAGGCATAGCCAAACGTAGGAGAAACCTGAGCAGGCAAGTATGCAAGGTAGACACAAAATCAACCAAATTTTGATGCTATCTTGGCCACCAAAATTATGGGAAAGGAGGTCCACGGTCACTTTACTTTCTGGGTGACCAGCAGGAACTGAATTATGATGTTCTTCTAGAATTTTGAGTCACAAATAATTTCCCTGATGGATAAGCAGCAGGGGTGTCACATCCCCCTGAGCCTTCAAACACCTCACCCTCAAGGTCTACGTTCGTGGTGGAAATGACCACCCCCTCTTGTAGAATAGGAACAGAATCTTCAGAACTACCTCTCCCAGGGAAACTCCAGGTCAATGCATCAGCTTTGATGATCTTAACCCCAGAACAATAAGTGACAAATAAATTAAGTTTGACATCACTGAGCTTGTCTAGGATTGGTGCATTTAGTGGATTCGAGATCCAACCGATTTTTACAGTCAGTAATCTCCACAAAATGATGCCACTCCTCAAAAGCAAATTTAACGTTCAATTTTTAAAAAAAAAAACGACGGGTGTATGAATGCCCTTTACCAGCAGATGGCCCTTGAGATAATATGGTCCCAACTCCTTCCTCAGCCGCATAAACTTCAACAATAAAGGGTAGAGAGAGATCGGAATGAATAAGTACTGCTGCTGCGGCAAAGCATTTCTTCAAAGAAAAAAATACCTAGAGCGCAAGGTCAGACCTCATAGAAAAATCTATACCTTTAAAGTCATGCCCATGAGAGGTTTAACAATAGATAAGATTTTTCTAATAAAGTTTTGATTACAGTTGGTAAACCCCTTAAATTGTTGTATGGCTTTCAGATATTCCAGACAATACCATTCCACAACTGTACGAAACTTATTAGGATCCATCGGGAACCCTGCAAATGATTCCAGAAAACCCTAAATTTTAACATCCTGTTTATTAAATACACACTTTTCAAGTCTAGCAAAAATGATGAGGGCATGCACAAGTGTTTTTGCATGTTCCTATGAACTTTCCATGATGGACCCTGCCGGACCCTGCCGAACTTAAGGAGCAAAAGACAGAACGGTAGTGCCAGACAGCTACTAAACCGTGAGTTTGAAATAGCAAACAGATTGTGGGATTTTGATATCAGGGCCAGAGGGGTAGATCCACATAGAGAGAATACTGAAAGCTGTGGGACTCTATAAGCTTTCATACGCTGAAGGTGTAGATGGAGAAGAGATGGGGTACTGGAACTGAATTTTGATAGATGGCAAGATGAGGAGGTAGTGTGAGAGAGGGAGATGTTGAAAGTACGGGCTGTTAAATCTGAAAAGATCCAAGATAAGGCTAAGTCTGTGCTATCAGACAAAATATCAGATAGGACACCATGGAGTTTGATGATCTGATGCATAAACCTGAGCTATAACATGTATAATTTCAGAAAACCTATTGTCCGCCACAAAAAAGACTGTATTACCAGCAGGGAGTAGAAGATCCGTGGTAAAGTCCTTTGAGATGTCTGTCCAAGACTTGCTAAGAACACTCAATGGCTGCAGACAACCTGATGGACAAGATTGCAATGCTTTAGAGTGTGCACAGGTGGCACATGTAGGCACTTAGTACACCACATCCCTCCATAATTTTGGCCACTAAAACGACACAATAGTAGATACAAAGAACATTTTACTCTGGGATGACCAGCCATAATGGAATAATGATTTTTCTCCAGAACCTTAAGGCAAAGATTCAGGGGAATAAATAACTTGTTAGCTGGGACCCCAGTAGATGCCTCATCCTTGGCTTCTGCAATCTCAGCTTCAACCTCAGTACAGAGCACTGACACAACAACCATCTTCTGCAGGATGGGCACAGGTTCCTCACAAGGTCGCCCCCTGGAATACTCCTGGATGATGCATCAGCCATGTGTTTTTAGACCCTGGATGATAAGTTATGAAAAAATTGAACCTATTGAAAAACAACAACAATAGAACTTGTCTCGGTGTAGGATGTTTAGCTGACTCAAGATACAGGAGATTTTTATGATCAGTAATAACAGTCACAGGATGAATAGCTCCCTCCAAAAAGTGTTGCCACTCCTCAAATGCTAATTTGATAACAGTAGTTCCTTGTTACCAATATCATAATTACTTTCAGCTGGAGACAACTTCTTGACAATAAAGGCAGATAGACGCAGCATTCTCAAGACAGACCTTGAGACAATACAGCTCAAGTCAGACAGCAGCCTAGTAATGGCAGAACATTTTTTTAAAACTTCCTGTAGTAATTTGCAAACCCCAAGAAATGTTGCGGCACCTTAAGTTTCTCAAGACTGTCCTATTTTAACTTAGATGGATTCATCCTAAAATCAGAAACAGAAATAATATAACTAGTGATGAGTGAGTGTACTCGTCACTATTTGCTATTCGCACGGATAGTACGGTATTCGAATTACTTGTTATTCGGAGAGTTTTTGTGTACGCGCTTCACTATATTTGGATGTCCCGCCCTGCAGTTTTGACACCTCCTTTGCAGCCACTGATCATGTTGGGCTTCTTTATTTAGTGCATTGCATGCAGAGCCTTCATTGGAGACAAATAGGGAAAGATTGCTCGTATGACAGGGAGAGCGTTAGGCATCTTCAAAACATAAAAATCCTTTAGAGGGCTACCTCAAGTGTACCCCAGTGACAATGTAGATTAGGAAGAAAAAGATATTGGAGCAGGGAGAGTTGAAAGGATCCCACTGTTTTGGCTGTGACATCTAGATTGGCTTGTGCCATCCACACCAAAATCTGTCAACAAAACTGAAAATGCTCAAAATGCCTATTGGTAAGGGACATGGATAAGGACATGGTGGTGTTAGAGGTGTGCCAGAAGGCACTTAGTCTGTGTCAGCTCAGATGAACAAGCATCCACTTTCTTCCTGGAGAAATTTCCCGGTCTGGAAAGTAAACGTGCGTTGAAACCAGAAGACCAAGGGCAAATTCTGTATTGGATAGCAGACATGGCATTTATGCAGTTGTCAAGCAGCAACAAATCTCCCATGACCACACAGTCAAATGTCAATACATAGAAGGCTGGCCCATCTAATCCTGAAGCTGGTTCTTCTTCTTCCTGCCATTATCAATGACAGCAGACATACGACCCCAAGCTTGGCCACTCATAGGATCTATTTGGTTCATATTGTTTGGTTGGGTCTGGCCTATCACTCTGCAGCATCGAAGAGGGCAGCGAGGAGGTGTCGTCGTTGCTGCTCAAGAACGTCATTTACTGTTTCCAGAGGTGCAGGCTGATGATGACGAGACACAGTTGCCATCACGCCAGCCTACAATGTCAACTGGGAAGGAGGATGAGATGGAAGATGAGGTGGTCGATGATGAGTCCACTGATCTGAACTGGACCGTTGGTACGCATCTCCATGACAGCAACACAGAGGAAGAAGGATATGTAGCACCCACACAGGCACCAAAGGGTCATCGTTGTTTTGCCCAGAGTGACAACTGGGTCAACTGTTCCCAAAACCACCCCCTGTGGGCCACGTTAGGGCAAGGGGGTGTTCAGCTGCTGTGTGGAATTTTTTTTCTGAAAGTCCTTCAGAGTAAAACATTGTAGTCTGTAGCATCTGCCATACCAAGTTCAGTAGAGGCCAGGGCAAAGGCAACTTCAGCACCACCAGTATGTGAAACCACATGGCACCAAGCACCCCAGTAGGTGGGTGGAAAATCTGCGTCTGGGGATGAAACCACTGCCATTTCACCAGGGCTCCATCTGAATCTGCTATTCAGGAAGCTGACGCTCATATCTCCTGCCCACAAGCTGCGGTTGGTCACTCACAACAAACATCAACCATGTCCTTGTCCCAGCAAAGAGTCCAATTGTCCATGCCTGAGACCTTGGAAAGAATGCATAAATACCCAGCCATGCACCCACAGGCACAAATACTAAACTCCCACACTGCCAAATTGATAGATGCGGAGATGATACCATTTAGGTTGTGGGAACATAGTCTTTCCGTGATCTCTTGGCAGCTGCTGTCTCATTATACAGTGTTCCCAGGCACCACTATTTTGCCCGGTGTGCCGTCCCTGCGTTACACAAGCACGTGTTAATGAATTTAACCGTGCGCTAACAAATGCCGTAACTGGGAAGGTTCACCTAACAACAGGCACCTGGACAAGTTGTTGTGAACAGGGATGATATATTTCTGTTACGGCTCACTGGTGAACCTGTTGGAGGGTGGGACAAAGGCGCAAAGTGGAACATCGCACATCCTCCCCACGCCAAGAATAGTAGGCCCAACTTCTATCAGTGTTTCTACCTCTTCATATTCCAGTTCCTATCTCCCCTCCTTCTGCTGCTCATCCTCCACAGAATTACCCTTCCCATCAATGCCAAGCTGGGACCATGTGCAGTAGCGCATTGGTAAAGTGGCAACATCCTCTGCTTAAGCTGATCTGTTTATGTTACAAATCACACACTGCAGCAGAGCTGTGGCAAGCTTTAAAACAGCAGACCGATCGGTGGCTCTCCCCGCTGCACCTCCAACCTGGAACGGTCATTTGCGATAATGCGATAACATGTGCTGTGCATGGCTCACATGCTGAACCTAGTTGTTAAGAAATTTATAAAAACTTACCCACTTGACGTACCTCCTTGACAAGGTGCGCCGAATTAGCTCTCATTTCCGCCATTCCTCTACCGCAGTTGCTGCTCTTACAATGCTGCAAAAGTGCTTCAATTTGCCAAATCACCAACTCATTAGCGATCTGCCTACATGGTGGAACTCTACCTATCATATGTTGGGGAGTCTTTGTGAGCAGCACAGGGTAGTAGCTGAATACCAACTTCAACATGCCCGTCAGATTGAGAGTCAGCCACCAAACATAACTAATGTCGAGTGGGTGTGAATCACTGACATTTGTGAGGTTCTTCAGAACTTTGAGTACTGCAACAATCTAGTGAGCAGTGATCAGGCTATTATCAGCATAACCATCCCACTGCTGTGTCTCCTGAAACGATCACTGGTTAATCTCAAAGATGAAGCTTTGAGTGGCCAGCATATTGGCATGGAGACAAATTTCCCAAATTGCTAGAGAGGTTACACCCAATCCAAGCTTCATGTCTGTCCAGGCTGGATGGGCTAGAGGGAGGAGGTGGCGGAGGAGAGTCAGCGTGATGACTCTGGGTGGATACTGGTCCCACTGTTGGGGACACCCAAGAATTGCCTTTTGCCAGCTTGGCTCACATGGCAGAGTTCATGTGTAACTGTCTATGGAAAGACCCTCGTGTGATACACATTTTATCCAACAACCTATACTGGTTGGCCACCTTTCTCGATCCATGTACAAGGAACAATGTTCTGCTCGCCTTTTGGAGTAACCCAACAGATTTACAATGGAATCCTTCAAGAAGGTCATTGTAGATCAGTTGCTGAAAACATCACCATTAGACAATGCTGGTGGCAGAGGTACTGGCTCTTTTCAACACCAAGGTATAATGGGGAGAGACACGAACACCAGATCCAACAGAGGTGTGTGTGTGTGTTTTGGGGGGGATATGTGCAGTATTTGGGCAGATTTGAATAAACCAGCTCAACATCGAGGGCTATCTGTGCCTGTAACAATGCCAAGGAAGGAGAAGTTGTAGAACATAGTCAAGGGGTACTTAAATGACCATACGTACGTCTTTTCTGACTCTTTAGGTCCCTTTAATTAATTGGGTGTCCAAGCTGAGCACTTGGCCCGACATCTCCTTATATGCCTTGGAGGTGCTGGTCTGCTCAGCTGCTAGTGTCATGTCATTGTGTTTTCAGTTCCGCTGGGTCAATTACCACACCTCTCAACTGAAAATGCAGACAATAAAATTCAACAAGGACTGGATATCTCCACAGTTTGTAATCCCTACAGATCACAGCAAGCCAATCTAAATTCACCCAAAATGCAGATTCTTCATGCTACTGCTATGAACGTCAACCCATTCACATAAAAAACACGTTTCCTGCCTTTGTCAACCATCATTATCACATAGGGCTAATTTTTGCAAAGCCTATGCACATTGTTCAGTGGATAAAGCAGGACAATATTCCTACTCAAGTCTAGCTACTATTTGTGATTGGAAACCCATTGTATTGTGTCTTCCTGCGTCAACCTTCACTCAGCCCATAGGACTAATTTTTACAAACCCTGTGCACATTGTGCAGTGGTCAAATCTGGGATGTACAGTGGTCCTAGGAAACTAATATTTGTGACAGGAGGCCCTTGTTACAGGTTGTCCTGTTAGGGTGAATAGTTTGAAATGTTAATTAGTTGCCTGTTCCTGGCATCATAGATATGGACCAAGTGCTAGCATGAAAGTATGACACCAGACACACAGAGTCAGGTGTACACTCTCCTTGGTCAGCTTCAAGTGTCCTTTATTTGAACAGGCATGGACTTATACAAACTCAGTAAGGGTTTCGGTTAGCTCTCAAATGAGAGTAATTGTGGAATATTTATTGGTTAGTGGGTTGGAATAATGGGCAAGTCATGGGTGGATCCATGAAATCATCAGTGGGTTGGGAAGTAAGTAAGTAATCTTTATTTATATAGCGCCAACATATTCTGCAACGCTTGAAGTCATCAATGGGTTGGTCTATGGAGTCATTAGGGGGTGTGGTCTTGATTGAGTCTCTCCAGAACAACGTGCCGTTCTGTGATTAGTCAGTACTTCTATGGAATTCAACTTCCTCCCTGGGCATGGTGTGATGGAACTGGAAATGGCAGCCATCTTTAGGTCTCAATTTACACTTTTAGCTGAACAGGTTTTTGTAATGTGGAACTATACACTTTATGGGTTATTTCTCTCAATCTCCTATGTCTTTAGGTTAATTAAGTATTTGATTATTTGGCTCCCCTCAACAGTCCCACACTGTCACTGTGATAAGGGATACATACTTAATTGAGATCTACAGTCAGTCACCCTATCTGGCAGAAAAACTTTGCTGGGTTGTGCCACATTGTCACTGAAATAGGGATACATATTCAATGGAAATTTACTGTCAATCACACTATCTGGCACAAAAATGTCACTGGGTTGTGCCACATTGCCACTGAGATAGGGGATACATATTCAATGGAAATCTAATGTCAGTCACTCTATCTGGCAGAAAAACATTGCTGGGTTGTGCCACATTGTGACTGAGATAGGGAATACATATTCAATCAAGATGTACAGTGAGTCACCCTATCTGGTAGAAAAACGTCACTGGGTTGTGCTACATTGTGACTGAGATAGCGGATACATATTTAATGGAAATGTATACTGACTGTTGAAGACCCACTTATGGCCCTCTGAAAACTTGAATTGAGGACCACAACTACAACAGTAGTCCATCGTAGATAATGTTTGTCAAGGGACGCCCTTGTCATGATATCTTCATGCACTTAAGACACAGCATGCAGGGGTCATTTTTGGAAATACGATGCACATTCTGCAGTGGACCAAGTAGAACAGTATCAAGAAGTCTTCTCTTCCTTTATAATCTGGGGAATATTATGAATCACAATCTCTGAGCCATTTGGAGAAGCTTCTCCAACCCATCCTGGGGTGGGCACCATATATTCTTTGTCCATAGACTTGCACAAGAGATACATTTGAGCTTGTCATCCAGTTGACTACCGCAGCTTTATTATTCCGGTTCATAGAGTTCAGCCAAATCTGAGGATCGCATGCGGCACTCACTGATACTTTCTATTACTCCATGTCTCTTGCCCTTTCTCCGGGTAGTTGCTGCCATTAAATTAATTAAATAATAAAGTGAGGGTCCTACAATATGAATAAGCGAGGGCACTCTCAAATGTACACAAGAGGGACCTCCAAAATTTCTAGAGAAGGGCACTTCCAAATGTATGTAACAGAGTCACATACAGGCTCTCACTAAATTCAGGTTTCCTACCTACTGCAGGACCACTGAACATTTGAATTTAGGGCCACAAAATGTCATGGAGGTGGAGAAGGAGGAGGATGAGGGTTTTACCGAATGCTAAAATGGGCACATTGTAAACTGCTATGGAATATGTATTCCAATATCTAAGTGTCAATGAGGGAGGGACCGCCAAAATGTCTACGTAAGAGCGGTCCCTCCAAAACATATGTTAGAGGGCTATCTCTGGGCCCTCAGCAATCTCAGGTTTCCTGCCCACTGCAAGCCCTCTTAACATTTGAATTTAGGGCTGCAAATATCATGGAGGTGGAGAAGAAAAAGGAGGAGGGTTTTGCCCAATGCTGAAATGGGCACATTGTTAACTGCTATGGAATACGTATTGCAGTATCTAAGTGTCAATGAGGGAGGGACTGCCCAAATGTCTAAGTAAGAGCAGTCCATCCAAAACGTATGTTAGAGGGCCACCTATGGGCCCTCAGCAATCTCAGGTTTCCTGCCCACTGCAGTCCCTCTGAACATTTGAATCTAGGGCTGCAAATGTCATGGAGGTGGAGGAGAAGGAGGAGGGTTTTGACCAATGCTAAAATTGGCACAATGTAAAGTGCTATGGAATATGTATTATGCTATCTTAGTGTCATTGAGGGAGGGATCACCCAAATGTCTAAGTAAGAGCAGTCCCTCCAAAAGAACGTTAGAGGGCCATCTCTAGACCCTCAGCAATCTCAGGGTTCCTGACTACTGCAGGCCCTCTGAAGATTTGAAATTAGGGCCGCAAATGTCAAGGAGGTGGAGGAGAAGGAGGAGGAGGGTTTTGCCCAACAGCATAATGGGCACATTGTAAAGTTCTATGGAATATGTATTCTGCTATCTGAGTCTCAATGGGGAGGGACCGCCCAAATGTCGAAGTAAGAGCAGTCCCTCCAAAACGTATGTTACAGGACCACCTAAGGACTCTGAGGTCAAAGATCAACAAACCTACTGGTACATTGTAGCGGCCTTGTAAAATGCTGGGAAATAGCTAAATAAAAAAAATGATGTATGAAAGAGGGACCTACAAAATGTATGAGTCAGGGTCCTCCCAATTGTAAAAGGTGAAAAAAGCTACAACAGTACGTGTGAAGAAAAAAGCAATGTTTTTTTGTTTCTCTGGTATATTCAGCGTGTATGCTAGTGATTATGCATGAAAAACTGTTTGTGAACCTTTTTGACCTGTTATATGCGATTTAGGTTGGGTTTGGTAGTTGTTTTTGTGTATTTGTAACAGTGGTGTAATCCTGTGACAAAGCTATTCCTACAAACCAAATGTGAGTCAGAAATGCACGCAGGCAAATTCTCCAGGTTCTTCCCATTCTGTTCCATTACTTTCCCATCCATTTCAGCCTTTTCCTCAGGCCCCAGACCCCTTTTTTAGGGTCCAACAGAAAATTACTTGCGTTTCCCATTAACTTACATCGTACTCGCTATTCGGAACGAATACGCAATATTTAGAAAGTACTCGTAAATAGTATAGCAATTACGAATATCATAGTACTCGCTCATCACTAAATATAACCCAAAACCTGAAATTCCTAAATGATGAATTCAAATTTTTTAAGTGTTGGATATAATTTGTTCTCTCTGGGATCTTGCAAAACTTGTTTAGAGGCACTGTTTTGGTCGCCTTTCATTGCAACATTGTGGTGACCAAAAAAACTTAATTTTGGCATTTAGACTTTATTTTCCGTTACCAATTTAGTTAAATGACTTTATATTTTGATAGATTGGGCATTTCTGAATGCGGCGATACCAATTTTTTAAAATAGTTTTATTTTCAATAGGGGAAAAAAAGGGGGGGTCATTTGAACTTTATGTTTCTTTTATTTTTTTCATATTTTATTTTAACTCCTGATAAAATATATATATAGAGTAATATGAAAAAGTTTTAGGCAACCATGGAAAATTGTTTAAAAAGGTAAAAATGCTTTAAAAAATAATAGTTAATAGTGTTCATAGTTTAATTTTGTCAACTAACAAAATTGAAAAGCAAATGAACAAAAGAAAAATTTAAATCAAGACAATTTGTCCTTCAAAGTGATTTAGTATGGTAAGAAACTGTGATAGTTAAAATACAATCAATGAAAATAGAAAGAGAGGTGTGTAGTAATCTGTGGATAATACTGAGATTTAAATGATAGGGTGATAGATATAGGAGATGTACTAGTAGCAGCAGTGTCAGACACCAGAATCAGTGTGATTGACAAGCGATATGTTGCAGATGGAATCTGATCTGTTGCACATGAATTAAAGATGCACTTTTTTCCCTTTATTTTTAATGCACTAGAATACAGCAGCAAGGTGGCACAATATTTAAAAAAAAAAAAATTCTGAACTTGCTTTTTTCACACAGCCGTACTGAGTTTTGCACTTATTATGCAATCATTTGCTAAGTGATGAATAATTGTTTTTTTAAATATTTTAAAAATACAAAAAAATCTTCTTCAAAATTCTGACAGTCACAAACATTTTTTTTTACATATCTGTTTTACTACTCAGATTTTAAATGTGTACACTCCATACCAATAAATTACCCTTTTGCAGCTGTTTTTTTTATTTGTATCTTGCGTATCACATCATTTAAGAGAAAGTGAAGACATTTATTTACATTTGTTTTAAAAAAGTTATACATTTAATTCTGCATTTCTTATTTGCACACGTGTTTTATTATTGAAATATGGCAATTGTTCAAACCATATCTATCCTGTGATCTGATACAACATTTTGCTTTCTGGATGTGTACTTAGTACTTACCTATCATTTCTTGTTATGCTACTTTTTGGCTAGGGTTAAATATTTGGGGTTGAAAATATTGTCAAAAGTCTATTATAATGTTGCTCAAAATATCTGATATAAGAAAAAGTGGATGGGATAATGGAATACACAATAATAAAAAGATAAAACTTATAAAATGACTATAAGTGTGTAAGCCACTAGTGAAGGTAGAAGCCACCACTGACACCAGCTGTCTGGGTAGTAGTTCTACCAAAACCACGCCTCAATTACGTTCACTGTGGCAAGCATACTAGTAAGGAGGAAGCAGAGGAGCTTATGAAATATATGGAATCTCACTTTTCTCAGTAACAGCAGGATAATGATTCCTTTGATAGTGACACCATTAGTTTAAAGGGACCCTGTTAGGTCATTTTTCAGTATGATACTAATAGTACCCTTGAATAATGCCTGGATAGACCTTTTAAAACATGTAAAAATCATTGCTGTACTCTCTGTAGTTTTCTTGCTATAAGCATCTTCACATTCTGCAGGCAGCCATCTTCAGCAGTAAAGGTAAATGACTGGGCTAGTGAATAGTCTGGGTGTGTAAATGTTATTTAAAAACCATTCCTATCCAAGCTGGTATTCTGTCCCTCCCCTCTGTGATCTGTGATAAGGTCAACCACTAAAACTCTCAGGCTTCTGCAGATTCCTTCTGAGGGGGAGGGAGAGATAAGAGAGGGGGAGGTGTTTTGGCTGCAATGTGTGTGCTGTCTGTAAAAATTTCTATGTGTTTACACGAACTTTGGTTTTCCTACATACATGTAATATGTGTATCTGCTGAGCAAATTATCAAATGTTCTTATAAATACATAGAAATATCTCCAGCACACACTACACATGTGCCTCAGATGCACACAATGAAGATGTCAGAAGTGCAGCTGCAAAGAGCACACACCTTCTCTCTTCTTTCTCCTCTGCACTGTGCCTACATATGGAGAACCTACCACACAACAGGATACAGACCCAGAGGAGGGCAGTGCAGTGATGTCACTCTCTACATGAATATTTATTTCTTGAAGACTGTGCAGTAGAGAACTAGGTGATCACTCACAGAGATTGACAGATGGAACGAATATATTTTTTGCAGTTTACAGAGGACAGGAGGGAAGTATAAATAAAAGGAATATATAAATAAAAAAAGCTTCACGGGTTTAATTAGAAAATGATATCAATTATGTATGGATTTTTGACCTGACAGATTCCCTTTAAAGGGAACCAACCACCCCCAATGACCCCCCCGGACTATTAATATGGCTCCCTACACCCAGCACATACATGTGCTGCAATGTTTTTTGCTAAAAAAACTGGTTTTTACAGCCGGGTAGCGAGCGCGCGCTCTGACTTCCTGCGCTCGGCTGTGGAAGTCAGAGCGCGCGCTCGCTACCCGGCTGTAGCTGATGACGTGTGCACGGGCATGCGAGCCCGTGCACCAGGCTGTGACGCTGCAAAAAGGGCTGGCCGTTACGGCTGTGAGGGGAGAGAGGAGAATGAGTGGCAGCTGCAAATCGGCTTTAGCCACATGTAAGTAACGCCCAACCGTCCCTTCGTTTGAAACTTTATAAGCATTATCTTTACTTTTAAAAACCAGTTTTTTTAGCAAAAAACATTGCAGCACATGTATGTGCTGGGTGTAGGGAGCCATATTAATAGTCCGGGGGGGTCATTGGGGGTGGTTGGTTCCCTTTAAGTAAGTCTTCTGCAAAGAGAAAGGTCTACTGATGTTAATTGATTAAGAAACTAAGTAACTCAGTAATTAAGTAACTTTATGACTATTTTTGAATCTGAAAAAAATATATCAACAATCTGTCAGTGTGCTGTTTTATAAAATGGGCTGCTGGTTACTACTGCAACAACATCCATTTCTTTGGTCATTTTGAACTTTAAAGGGGACAATCACAGTCCTAGGAGACATTTGAGTGCTATGCTTGTCTTTAAAAAACAATTGGAAGCTTCACATTATTGTGATACATAGTGAATAGAGATGAGCAGATCCATGGAAGTTTGGATCCTGGAAGATCAGATGGTTTTTATATAAACTTCTAAGGGTGCTTTCACATCTGCGTTTTTCGTAATTCGCGGCAGATGCGGTGAAAAAACCGCATCTGCCGCGATTGCCGCATAACCGTTCCACTTGCGGCGTGGTTGCGGTTTTTTCTATGCAAAGTATAGGCATACTTGCGGCAGGTGCGGCAAGTGCGGTTTTGCACTTGCGGCAGGTGCGGCCGCGAAAAAAACCGCGGCTTACTGCGTTTTTTTTCGCGGCCGCACCTGCCGCAAGTGCAAAACCGCACTTGCCGCACCTACCGCAAGTATGCCTATACTTTGCATAGAAAAAACCGCAACCGCGCCGCAAGTGGAACGGTTATGCGGCAATCGCGGCAGATGCGGTTTTTTCACCGCATCTGCCGCGAATTACGAAAAACGCAGATGTGAAAGCACCCTAAAATGGAGCCAAAACTTGACCTGAACCTCATTGAGAGTCACTGATTGGGCAGTTCTGCTCTCCGTCCACAGACAGAAAGCCATAAACAAAGCATTTCTGGAGGAGGGAGGTGTTTTGTCATTTTTTTACACACTACAGTACATTCTATAACGCAGATTTTTCTTTTGTAAAGTCTGTGTTCATTAATAAACACTAAACTTTAAAGTTCAGTTCGTTTATCCCTAATAGTGAATAGAGATGAGCTGATCCAAACTTTAAAGGGAAACTGTCACCTCCAAAAAGCCACCTAACCTATAAAAACATGTCTCTGCATCATCCTATGACTATTCTCACAATCCTTTTGTCTGTTAAATGCTGGCTGTAAAAGTAGTAAAAAATGCTTTTAGAATTACTCATTATCCATTATAATGAGTAGGGACCATATTCGTTATCCCTCAGGGAGTGTTGCTTTACTGCCTACCTCGTCAGAAGATCATGCCCTAATAGTCGTGATCTTTTATTCATATTGTAGGCAGGCCCTGCCTGCTTTCACGTCGCTGTCATGAATCATGTCATTTCCGGTTTGGGTGATGTCAGTACACCCACGCCGCTGGTCCGGCTTCAAGCACCGCATTGCGCATGCGTGCTTAAGGCAGGACAGAGCGGCGTGATCTTCTGACGAGGTAGGCAGCAAAGCAACATGCCCTGATGGCTAATGAATATGGTACCTACTCATTATAATGGATAATGAGTAATTATAAAAACGTTTTTTAGTACTTTTACAGCCAGCATTTAGAAGACAAAAGGATTGTGAGAATGGTCATAGGTTGATGCAGGGACATGTTTTTATAGGTCAGGTGGCTTTTTGGAGGTGACAGGTTCTCTTTAACCCCTTCATGACCCAGCTTTTGACCCTAAAGACCGAGGCATTTTTGTCAATTCTGACCAGTGTCCCTTTATGAGGTAATAACTCTGGAACGCTTCAACGGATCCTAGCGATTCTGAGAATGTATTTTCGTGACTTATTGGGCTTCATGTTAGTAGTAAATTTAGGTCGATCATTTTTGCATTTATTTGTGAAAAAATCTAAAATTTGGCAAAAATGTTGAAAATTTTGCAATTTTCTAAATTTTTATTTTTATTCTGCTAAACCAGAGAGTTATGTGACACAAAATAGTTAATAAATATAATTTCCCACATGTCTACTTTACATCAGCACAATTTTGGAAAAAAACATTTTGGGGGTGGGAAGTTATAAGGGTTCAAAGTTCATTAGCAATTACTCATTTTTCCAGCAAAATTTACAAAACCATTTTTTTAGTGACCACATCACATTTGAAGTCCCTTTGAGGGGCGTATGTGATAGAAAACACCCAATAGTGACACCATTCCAAAAACTGCACCCCTCAAGCTACTCAAAACTACATTCAAGAAGATTTTTAACCCTTCAGGTGCTTCATAGGAACTAAAGGAACATGGAAGGAAAAAATTGAAATTTTAATTTTTCTAACAAAAATGTTCTTTTAGCCTCAGTTCTTTCATTTTCACATGGGCATCGGGATAAAATGGATCCTAAAATTTGTTGGGAAATTTCTCCTGAGTACATAGATACCTTATATGTGGTCATAAACCACTGTTTGGGCGCACGGCAGGGCTCAGAAGCGAAGGACAGCAATTTGACTTTTGGAGCTAATTTTCAATTCAAAAAGTGAAATGGCGCTCCTTCTCTTCTGAGCCCAGCCGTGTGCCCAAACAGATTTTTATGACCACATATGAGGTATCGGTGTACTTAGGAGAAATTGGCCAACAAATTTTAGGATGCATTTTATCCTTTTGCTCAAGCGAAAATGAAAAAAGTTATTGTAAAAGAAAATCTTTGTGGAAAAAAAAGTACTTTTTCATTATTACGGATTAATTTGTGAAACATCTGGGGGTTCAAAGTGCACACCACCCATCTAGATAAGTTCCCTGGGGAGTCTAGTTTTCAAAATGGGGTCACTTGTGGGAGAGTTCCAATGTTTAGGCACACAGGGGCTCTCCAAATGCGACATGGTGTCCGCTAACAATTTGAATGGAAAATTAGCTCAAATTGTTAGCGGACACCATGTCGCATTTGGAGAGCCCCTGTGTGCCTAAACATTGGAGCTCCCCCACAAGTGACCCTGTTTTGGAAACTAGACCCCCCCCCAGGGAACTTATCTAGATGGGTGGTGGGCACTTTGAACCTCCAGATGTTTCACAAATTGATCCGTAATAATGAAAAAGTATTTTGTTTTCCACAAAATGTTTCTTTTTTCATTTCTACAGATTAATTTGTGAAGCACCTGGGGGTTCAAAATGCTCACCACTCATCTAGATAAGTTCCCTGAGAGGGGTCTAGTTTCCAAAATGGGGTCACTTGTATGAGAGCTCCACTGTTTAGGTACACAGGGGCTCCCCAAATGCGGCATGGTGTCCGCTAACAATTTGAATTGAATATTAGCTCAAATTGTTAGCGGACACCATGTCGCATTTGGAGAGCCCCTGTGTGCCTAAACATTGGAGCTCCCCCACAAGTGACCCCATTTTGGAAACTAGACCCCCCAGGGAACTTATCTAGATGCATAGTGAGCACTTTGAACCCTCAGGTGCTTCCCAAATTGATCCGTAAAAATTAAAAAGTACTTTTTTTTTCAACAAAAAAAATATTTTTTCATTTTTACGGATTAATTTGTGAAGCACCTGGGGGTTCAAAGTGCTCACTATGCATCTAGATAAGTTCTATGGGGGGTCTAGTTTCCAAAATGGGGTCACTTGTGCGGGAGCTCCAATGTTCAGGCACACAGGGAGGGGATCTCCATACGCGATATGGTTTCCGCTAACAATTGGAGCTAATTTTTCCATTGAAATTGTTAGCGGACACCATGTCGTGTTTGAAGAACCTGTGTGCCACCAGCACAAGGGCAACTGGTAGAGTTGGGATACAGCACCAGAAAATGGCGCCTCTAATGAATGCGCTATTTTCTGGGGTGGCTGTAGGGTGCAATTCGCAGCGTGGGGGCCCACGTTTGGGCCTCTCCACGCAGAGGATTCCAGCCCCCCAGCTGCCAAATTGTACCTGGCTGGCAACCAAAAATACAGCGAAGGCCTTTTTTTAAATATTTCTAGAACTGATTTTAGAAAAAAAAATGACGTGGGGCTCCGCAATATTTTTGGTCCGACTAGGTACAACTTGGCAGCTACGGATTGCCACCAACACCCAGCTGCCTCGTTGTACCTGGCTTGCAACCAAAAATACAGCGAAGCCCATTTTTTTTAATTCTAGAACTAATTCTAGAAAAAAAAATGGCGTGGGGCTCCACCATATTTTTGGTCCAGCCAGGTACCACTAGGCAGCTGGGGGCTGGAATCCTCAGCATGGAGAGGCCCAAGCGTTCTGGGCCCCCCATGCTGCGAATTGCAGCCCGCAGCCGCCCCAGAAAATGGTGCTTTCATTGAAGTACCATTTTCTGGCGCTGTACCCAGACTTGTCCAGTTGCCCTGGTGCTGGTGGCAAACTGGGTAATAAAGGGGTTAATGCCAGCTTTTTATTGGCAGCTTGCACTAAGCTCGAGATTCATAATATAGGGCCAATGTTAGACCCAACCATTAGGAATCTCTAGTAAATTGTCAAAAAATATCACACAGAGAAAAAATCTTTTTATTTGAAAAAAAAAAACAAACAAAATTTGGACTCTATCTTTATTATAAAGATTCGACGTAGTCCACAACGAAGGTCCCACGACATTCAATCGCCTCTGACGTAGTCCACAACGAAGGTCCCACGACGTTCAATCGCCTCTGACGTAGTCCACAACGAAGGTCCCACGACGCTGGATCGCCTCTGCTGTCAGATCGCTACTCTGCAGCCCAATCTGCCAGCATGGGGATCGAGCTGCAGAAAGCGATCTGACAGCCCAGGGGCAGTGACCCACTATGTGCATCACTGCGCCCGGGCTGTCAGATTGTTTTCTGCAGCTCGATGCCCCTGTATGGGGATCGGACTGCAGAGCAGCGATCTAAGAGCCCGGGCGCAGTGACCCACTATGTGCATCACTGCGTCCAGGCTGTCAGATCACTTCCGCAGCTCAATGCCCCTGCATGGGGATCAGACTGCAGAGCAGCGATCTAAGAGCCCGGGCGCAGTGACCCACTATGTGCATCACTGCATCCAGGCTGTCAGATCACTATCCGCAGCTCGATGCCCCTGCATGGGGATCGGACTGCAGAGCAGCAATCTAAGAGCCCGGACGCAGTGACCCACTATGTGCATCACACCATCCAGGCTGTCAGATCACTTTCCGCAGCTCGATGCCCCTGCATGGGGATTGGACTGCAGAGCAGCAATCTAAGAGCCCGGACGCAGTGACCCACTATGTGCATCACTGCATCCAGGCTGTCAGATCACTTTCCGCAGCTCGATGCCCCTGCATGGGGATCGGACTGCAGAGCAGCTATCTAAGAGCCCGAGCGCAGTGACCCACTATGTGCATCACTGCGTCCGGGCTCTCAGATCACTTTCCGCAGCTCGATGTCCCTGCATGGGGATCATACTGCAGAGCAGCGATCTAAGAGGCCGGGCGCAGTGACCCACTATGTGCATTACTGCGTCCGGGCTGTGAGATCACTTTCCGCAGCTCGATGCCCCTGCATGGGGATCAGACTGCAGAGCAGCGATCTAAGACCCCAGGTGCAGTGACCCACTATGTGCATCACTGCGTCCGGGCTGTCAGATCACTTTCCACAGCTCGATGCCCCTGCATGGGGATCAGACTGCAATGAAGGGATGTGATGGCCCTGGGACAGTGGTCCATCAAGTGATCATTGTGGATCACTGTGCTGGAGCTGTCAGATCACTTTCTGCGGCTTGATCCCCAGAAAGTGATCTGACAGCTCCAGCACAGTGATCCACAGTGATCACTGATTGGATCACTGTCCCAGGGCCATTAGATCCCTTCCTGCAGGATCAGGAAGTGGTGGAGGTGGCGGGACGGGCGCACAGGAGGACTGGAAGAGGAGGAGCGGGACAGCAGCGGTGACAGGAGGGCAGCATGGACATCAGAGAGCTGAGATGGAGAGGCAATCGCCGCTCCAGTGATCGGGGGGCAGGAAGGAGGAAGCGGGGGGGCAGTCATGAGAAGCGGGGGGAGCAGGAAGGAGAAGCAGGGGGGCAGTCAGGAGGAAGCGGGGGGCAGGAAGGAGAAGCGGGGGCAGGAAAATGAAGCGGGAGGGTAGGAAGGAGAAGCGGGGGACAATGGGGAGTTAGTGGATGACAGGGGTGAAGATCAGAGGACAGGGAGAGAAGCGGCAGGCAGGGAAACATTACAGGTGCGGTGATTTTTGCTTTCACTTTCAAGCGCCAATCACCGTGCCTGTACCCTCGGGGGGGCAAAGTGACCCCCTCCCTTGGGTGTAGTATATGTCCCCATGTACCTGCAGGTCGAATGACAGGTCAGTGACACCCTCACTCAACCTGCAGGAGCGCGATCCCCAGATGACACAGCATATGCGTCATAGGTTGGGAAGGCAATGGTTTCCATGGTGCATATGCTGTGTCACAGGTCGGGAAGGGGTTAAAGTTTGATGTTCGTGGCAAACACAGACTTTACAAATGAATTCAGTGTTCGAGTTTGAAGCATCGCTGGGCTTGGGTACACTTGATGTTCAGCTCACTAGGAGCCAGTTGCAGTGTTTGAATTGCTCACACTGTATTAAAATCAGTGTTATCAGATGTAGTGTGAAAAAGACAAAACCCTGCACTCTCACCCCCAGAAGTGCTTTATTTCTGGCTGGATATATGTGGGTGGAGAGCCAAACTACCCAATCAGTGACTTCTAATGAAGTTCGGGTCCAGAACAGTCCTATATCTAAAGTCCATCTGAACTGACAGAACCCGAACTTCCACAGATCTCTAATAATGAAAAGGGATAAGCAAAGCATAACTTTGAAGTTTGTCTTCATACTAAAACAGACTATACAAGAAAAATTCAATGTTCAGATTTCAGGTACTTCACTTACGCAAACCTTTGAAGCAAGCATTACCGTGCTTGGGTACTTGGGTATGCTCAGGGCTTTGCCCAATGTCAGCCAGTGTTGGAATGGCTTACACTGGGGATAAAATCAGTGTTATCAGATATAGTGTGTACAAAAAATAGACAAAACTGCTTCCTCCCTGGAAGTGCTTTGTGTATTGCTGGCGGTATGTGGGCGGAGAGTCGAATTGCCCAATCAGTGACTTCCAATGAGGCTTGTGTCAATTTTGCGTCCAGTACAGAATTTTAGATAAAGTCCAGCTGAACCCCCGACCCGAACTTCCACAGGTTCGTCATCTCTAATAGTAAATCAATTAGCTACAAATAAAATTTGAGAAAATTGACAAATCTGATTAACAAGAATTCCAAAAGGTTACTAGTAAATTCTAAAACTTCATGTTCTCAACAACGCATTTATATCAATATAGATAAGGTGGTCAACCCATTGCTATAATAATATACCGGTATATGAATTAGGGATGAGCGAGTACTAAAATACTCGTACTCGCTAGACTCGTAACGAGTAGGTCCTAATACTCGGTACTCGTTACGAGTCTAGCGAGTACAATGTAAGTCAATGGGGAAGCGAGTAATTATGAGTAATTCCTCTGCTGCTGGACCTTATAAGGTCTGGCAGCAGAAGAAAAACCTGCAATTTCCCATTACATTGTTTAAAAGCCAGCGGTAAAAAGCCGCTGGCTTTTAAACAATGCTGACAGCTGCTGACAGCTTGCTGTCAGTAGAGGCTGTCACTATTGTGCAGGAGCGGGGGGGGTAGGGGCGACAGTGCTCACTCACCACCCTCTGTGCGGCCCACCGTCTTCTTCCCTGTGTCTTTGCGACTGCAGCGGCAAAGCACGGTTGCGGCCGCAAAGCAAGCCGCTATCACTGAAAACCGGTTTCTCCCGGATTGTACCGGTCCGGTGCAATCCGGCGCCCCATAACATGGGGCTCTATGGTACTGGATTCCACTGGACCGGGGCAATCCTGTTTTCAATCCGGTTTTTTATTTTTGACCTTCCCGCCTGGATTGGACTACGTCGGACGAAAGAGGATTTTTTTAATAAAGTTGGAGTCCCTAGTGTCTTTTTGTTTTTTTTTTCAAATAAAAATATTTTTTCTATGTGTTGTGTTTTTTTAAAAAATTCACTAGAAATTCATGGCGGTCATGTCTAATATTGGCGTGACCCCCATAAATTTCGGGCTTGGGGCCAGCTGATGATACAAAGCTGGCTCTAACCCCTTTATTACCCAGTGACTATTTGAACCTGCCTGGAAACAGAAAGACCGGGAAGCCCTTATTTTTTATTATTTCATGAATTTCATGAAATAATAAAAAAAAAATGCGTAGGGCTCCGCGCTATTTCTATGTCCAGCCAGGTACAGCTAGGCAGCTGGGGGCTGGAATCTGCAGCGCAGGGAGGCCCAAGCCTTCTGGGAACCCCCTGCTGCGAATGGCAGCCCGCAGCCACCCCAGAAAATGGCATGTTCATTGAAGCGCCATTTTCTGGCCTGAACCCAACTCTTCCAGGGCCCTGGTGCCGGGTGGCTCCTGGGTAATAAAGGGGATAGGGCCAGCTTTGTATTATCAGCTGGCCCTCAGCCCGAAATTCATGGCGGTCACGCCAATAGTAGACATTACTGCCATGAATTTCTAGTGAATATTTAAAAAAAACACAACACATAGAAAATATATATTTTTTTAGAAATAAAACAAAAAACGCACTTAGGACTCCATCTTTAATTATTAAAAAATCCTCTTCCGTCCGCCGTAGTCCCAAAACACAATTTATGCATTGCTACATCACTCTGCATAGACACACATGTCTATGCAGAGTGATTGCAGGCTGAGAAATGAAAACAGTCAGGGTTCACCTCAGGTCATAGCTCAGGCTATGATCTGAGGTGAACCCTGCTGTCAAAGCCAAACTCTTGACGGCCGACGGAGATTGCCGACACCGGCAGAGCAGTGAATAAACCGGAAGTCATTAACTTCCGGATTATGCTCTGCCGGCGGTCGGCAATTTCCGGCGGCCGTTGGCAGACTTGGCTTTGACAGCAGGGTTCACCTCAGGTCATAGCCTGAGCTATGACCTGAGGTGAACCCTGACTGTTTTCAATTCATATAACCTGCAGTGCTGAAATTGCATTTTGGGACTACGGCGGATAGAAGAGGATTTTTTTAAATAAAGTTGGAGTCCCTAAGTGTCTTTTTTTTTTTTTTTTCAAATAAAAATATTTTTTCTATGTGTTGTGTTTTTTTTTAAAATTCACTAGAAATTCATGGCGGTAATGTCAACTATTGGCGGACCGCCATGAATTTCGGGCTTAGGGCCAGCAGATAATACAAAGCTGGCCCTAACCCCTTTGTTACCCAGTGAGCCACTGCACCAGGGTCCTGGAAGAGTTGGTTCAGGGCCAGAAAATGGCGCCATTTTCTGGGGTGGCTGGGCTGCCAATTTGCAGCGGGGGGTGCCCAGAAGGCTTGGGCCTCCTTGCGCTGCTGATTCCAGCACCTAGCTGCCTAGCTGTACCTGGCTGGACATAGAAATAGCGCGGAGCCCATCGCATTTATTTTTTATTATTTCATGAAATTCATGAAATATTAAAAAAAGGGGTTCCCCTATATTGTTGTGTCCGGCCAGGTACAGATAGGCACCTGGGGGTTGTAGGAGTCCGTCGCTGCCTGCTGTATCTGGCTGGCATACAAAAATATGGCGAACCCATGTCAATTTTTTTTCTGAAAAATCCAAAAAACAATATGAATGAAAGGGATTGCGTCTTTATTAACCCCTCGACCATGGTCGATGGGTTAATAAAGATGCAGTCCCTTTTTATAGGTTTGTTTAATGGATTTTTCAGAAAAAAAATTTTGACGTGGGCTTCGCCGTATTTCTGCCACCAACCTCCAGGTGCCTATCTGTACCTGGCTGGACACAACAATATAGGGGAGGCCCTTTTTTTTATTATTTCAAGAATTTTCATGAAATAATAAAAAAAAAATGCGTGGGGGTCCGCGCTATTTCTATGTCCAGCCAGATCCAGCTAGGCAGCTGGGGGCTGGAATCCGCAGCGCAGGGAGGCCCAAGCCTTCTGGGCACCCCCCACTGCGGATGGCAGCCCGCAGCCAACCCAGAAAATGGCCGTTCATTGAAGCGCCATTTTCTGGCGCTGAACCCAACTCTTCCAGGGCCCTGTGCCGGGTGGCTCATTGGGTAATAAAGGGCCCAAGCCCAAAATTTATGGGGTCCGCCAATAGTAGACATGACGCCATGAATTTCTAGTGAATTTTTAAAAAAACACAAGACACAGAAAAAATATTTTTATTTGAAAAAAAAACAAAAAGACACTTAGGGACTCCGTCTTTATTTAAAAAAATCCTCTTCCGTCCGCCGTAGTTCAATCCAAGGTTCTTCTTTAGCTCTGCTACATCTCTGGTATAGAAGCTCCAAAATAGAAAACCGGATTGAAAACCGGATTGCCTCGGTCCGGTGCAATCCGGGACCATAGAGCCTCATGTTTTGGGGCGCCGGATTGCACTGGACCGATACAATCCAGGAGAATCCGGTTTTGAAAACCGGATTCTCCCGGATTGTACCAGTCCGGTGCAATCCGGGCCCATAACATGGGGCTCTATGGTCCCGGATTGCTACGGACCGGGGCAATCCGGAGAATCCGGTTTTTACTTAATGCCGTGACAGCGGCTGTGCTTTGCGGTCGCTGCCGTTCTGTGCGGCTGCTGTCGCAAAGCAGCAAATACACAGAAGAAGACGGCAGCCGTGCGGAGGACGGTGAGTGAACCGCCGTCCCCTTCCCCCCCGCACAATAGTGACAGTCACTGCTGACAGTGGATCCTTCGCTCCCCCCGCAGCCTCCCCACCTGATCCTAAGTTAGGATAGGGTGGGGAGGCAGTGGGGGGAGCGAGGATCCCGCTGTCAGGCAGCAGGGAAGCTGTCAGTGGCTGTCAGCATTGTTTAAAAGCCGGCAGCTTTTTACCGCTGGCTTTTAAACAATGAAATGGGAAATTGCAGGTTTTTCCTGCTGCCAGACCTTATAGGGTCCAGCAGCAGAGGAATTACATTTCCCTTAATTTACATTGTACTCGTTACTGTGCGAGTAATCGCTAGGATACTCGCAGAGTAATGAGTAGAGCGAGTACCGTACTATTCGCCGAGTAACGAATAGTAACGAGTGTACTCGCTCATCCCTAATATGAATGTGATCTAATGGCTTTCACAAAGGACAAGCAGTACATTTCTAGCAACTGTTTTGTATTAAGTAGCCCCTATATTAATGTTTAGCAACCATGAGATTAATACATAATAAAATGGCACAGATTAATTTTCTGGAATCTAAGGACATATTCTTCAGGTTTGACTGAAGTTACAATGCAACTGCTAATAAAAATGAATTTTGTAGATATGCAGTTTTAGTGTCTAATGGTTATTCACTGTCGTAAAAATGGGTTTACCGTGAATTTATGGTTTGACATGCCCAATGTTTGTAATGATATGGAGGGTATTACAATATGAACAGTGCATTCTTTCTTGTACAAGCTAGGTGATAAAAACAATCAGCATAAGACACTCTCCTTGAACCTGATTTCAATAACACAGAAACCTAACACAGGCATCTTGATCAGCACATTGTATTCTTTGTACATCCTTGCTAACTCTGTCTCTTTGACTAAATTTAAATGAGAAAAAGATTATAGATTTAACAATGAACCACATTTTTAAGCCCAGTGATGATAATTTGGTGGTTGAGTTCTCCATGTAATTACACCCATTTCCTTAGTATTTTTTAATGCATTTACATTTACCGTACCTTTTTTTAACTAAAACCAAACTGCTTGAATATGTACACAATATCTGTTGTAAGAGACTTGCAAGCATATTAATATATTGGTATTAAATGCAGATATTTGACCTTAAAGATAATTCAAAACTCGATTGCTTTTAGATGCTGTTCAAAATGGTAGATTTTGCATGTCCATTGTATATTAAAAGGATAGTCCCACGTGGTACATGTATGGCTTATGATCAAGTTAAAAGGTAACTGATTAATGCAGGTCTCCCCTCTGAGACCTATGTTTATCTCCACGAGGAATGAACAGGTGGTCCTTCATGTACAGCTCCCTGCATTCTTTTTTCGGAGCTTTAAAACTTGAAAAGCATGTTTCTTTTGATTCTTCAAAGTGCACTACAGAATTCTGCTCACAGGTGCCAGTGGTGGGATCTGGATCTATTGGGCAATTATGGCATTATTGATAAGGCATAGATATCCCTTTAAGAAATCAACATTATATTCAGGATTTGGTGACCTTTAAGGTCTACATGCCCCACTGTCACAAAATCTGACACCAATAGAGTTAGTTGCACATGGTAGATGAGGGCTTGTTACAGATTTAGCTCCAAAAAGCTTTACAGGACTTTTCCACTACTTTTATATGACTAATGATCAAACTTTATGATAGATCATAAATATAAGATCAATGAGGGTTTAAAACCTCGCACCCTCACCAATGAGTTGTTATCATTTTAGGTGACAGCTGAATGTATTTGGTATTGAGCAGAGTACTCCAATTCTTTACATTGCATTCTTTGTATTGCAGACCAACACCAATTTGTTTTCAGCCTATCTACAGTACTCAATATTAGACACTAAGTAGTGTACAGAATTGTGATGTTCTGCTACATTCACTATTTACATCTGTCTGTTGCCAGAGGTAAGAACAGCTAATTTGTGGGAATTCCAGGCTTTGGATCCCCATTAGTCCCTATTCCCTATTGTAAGCACCAATATAAAAATAGTAGATGACCACATTCAGTTATGTTATCCCAGGAATTTATTCTGGTTGGATTATTTGTAGAAAGGAAATATTTATTTCCTTTAATAAGGGGGCTACTGGAACTAATTCTTATGAGTTTTTTTTTTTTTACTCCTTCTCGACTAGAAGCTCCAATTGTCCCATTTTTTTGGACAAGCATGTGATCACTGTAGCCAATCATTGTGCTTATCTGGTATATGTTGCACCATATAACTGCAGTGTTGGATTAGGAAAGAAGATATATAAATAATAGGTGATGTATCAGGCAAAATCAAAATTCGTCTGTTTGCATATTTTTGATTGGGAAGTAAAATTATGAAGAATTATTGTCTGCAAGTTGTATGTATTTTATGTGCTAGAGTCTCTCCAGACCTGAGAGCATAATACCGTATATACTCAAAAATAAACCGACCCAAGTATAAGACGAGGCGCCTAATTTTACCACAAAAACTAGGGAAACCTATTGACTCGAGTATAAGCCTAGGATGGGAAATGCAGCAGATCGCAATCCTGGTGTATTATCTAATATATAAAAGCCGAAGGCACTTCCGTCACTTTGTCCACACACACAAAGTGATGGAAGTGCGGAGAAAGTGACGGAAGTGCGGACACACACACACACAAACACACACACACACTCCGCTATACTTACAACCGGCCCTGCGTCCGCCGCCTGGATCCTCAGTCGACATGTTGCCTCCCCCGAACTACTGGATCCATTATGGCGTCCGGGAAGTTGTCCGGGGGCGGCGACATGTCGACTGAGGATCCACGCAGCGGGGAAGTATAGCGGAGTGTGTGTGTGTGTATGTGTGTGTGCATGTGTATGTGTGTGCGCTGACCACTCTGCCCACGGCACTACGCTGACCACTCTGCCCACGGCACTGCGCTCACCAATGTGCCCACGGCACTGCACTGACCACTCTGCCCATGGCACTGCACTCACCACTCTGCCCAAGGCACTGCGCTGACCACTCTGCCCACGGCACTGCACTTACCGCTCTGCCCATGGCACTGTGCTGACCACTCTGTCCATGGCACTGCGCTCACCACTCTGCCCATGGCACTTCGCTCACCACTCTGCCCACAGCACTGCGCTGACCACTCTGCCCATGGCACTGCGCTGACCACTCTGCCCACGGCACTGCACTGACCACTCTGCCCACGGCACTGCACTGACCACTCTGCCCAAGGCACTGGGCTGACCACTCTGCCCACGGCACTGTGCAGACCACTTCTGCCCACGGCACTGCGCTGACCACTCTGCCCACGGCACTGAGCTGACCACTCTGCCCACGGCACCGAGCTGACCACTCTGCCCACGACAGTGCGCTGACCACTCTGCCCACGGCACTGCACTGACCACTCTGCCCATGGCACTGCACTCACCACTCTGCCCAAGGCACTGCGCTGACCACTCTGCCCACGGCACTGCACTTACCGCTCTGCCCATGGCACTGTGCTGACCACTCTGTCCATGGCACTGCGCTCACCACTCTGCCCATGGCACTTCGCTCACCACTCTGCCCACAGCACTGCGCTGACCACTCTGCCCATGGCACTGCGCTGACCACTCTGCCCACGGCACTGCACTGACCACTCTGCCCACGGCACTGCACTGACCACTCTGCCCAAGGCACTGGGCTGACCACTCTGCCCACGGCACTGTGCAGACCACTTCTGCCCACGGCACTGCGCTGACCACTCTGCCCACGGCACTGAGCTGACCACTCTGCCCACGGCACCGAGCTGACCACTCTGCCCACGACAGTGCGCTGACCACTCTGCCCACGGCACTGCGCTGACCACTCTGCCCATGGCACTGCGCTGACCACTCTGCCCACGGCACTGCGCTGACCACTCTGCCCACGGCACTGGGCTGACCACTCTGCCCACGGCACTGCGCTGACCACTCTGCCCACGGCACTGCACTGACCACTCTGCCCACGGCAGTGAGCTGACCACTCTGCCCACGGCACTGCGCTGACCACTCTGCCCATGGCACTGCGCTCACCACTCTGCCCACGACACTGCGCTGAACACTCTGCCCACGGCACTGCGCTGAACACTCTGCCCACGGCACTGCGCTCACCACTCTGCCCACGGTACTGCGCTGACCACTCTGCCCACGGCATTGCGCTGACCACTCTGCCCACGGCACTGCGCTGACCACTTTCACCGCACTCACTGCTAACCACTGAGCCACCGCGCAGTGCTAAGCACTGAGCCACCGCGCTGTGCTAACCACTGAGCCACCTCGCAGTGCTAACCACTGAACCACCGCGCAGTGCTAACCACTGAGCCACCACACAGTGCTAACCACTGAGCCACCGTGCAGTGCTAACCACTGAGCCACCATATACTCTGCTACCCACAGTGCCGCCTGTATACTCTGCTACCTACAAAGCCACCTGTATACATACAATTCATTTCACCACACTCCAGTAACTATTAGTAAATAAACTATATATGGAATCTAGACTACCCAATTCTTTAGAATCGAGCCACCAACTAGTTATTATTATAACAGTTACACACAGCAAATGAGATGATTATTAGGGATGAGCGAGTATACTCGTTACTATTAGGTACTCACCGAATAGTACGGTACTTGGGCTACTCGTTACTCTGTGAGTTTCCTTAAGATTACTCGCTAAGTAACGAGTCCAATGTAAGTCAATGGGGAAGCGAGTAATTCCTCAGCTGCTGGACCCTATAAAGAGGTCTGGCGGCAGAGGAAAAGGCTGCAATAGCCCACATGATTGTTTAAAACCCTGTGGTAAAAAGCCGACGAGTTTTAAAGAATCATTAAGCCTCCTACTCGCTTACCCTCCGCCTGACAGCCCGATTCTCCGCTCCCCCCGCCGCCTCCCCACCTGTTCCTGAGTTGGGAGTGGGCGGGAAGCGAGCAGCAGGGAGCGGCAGGGAAGCCGGCGGTGAGAAGACCTCACCGACAGTTTTCTCCTTCTGTCCTGCGCTCCCCACTCCCTCCTGCCCCTTCCCGCTCCCTGGAGCTGCGCTCCCCGTCCGGTCCTAATTTAGGATCGGGTATGGAGGCGGCGAGGGGGAATGGAGGATCGGGCTGTCAGGCAGTGGGGAGCGCATAATCCAAGGAGAAAGCAGGCGTTGAAGTTTCACCGCTGGCTTTTCCCCCGGTAGTTTCAAATGAACAGTTGATTCTGTTCAGCTGTTCATTTGAAGTAGCCATGCTGTCAGGGTTCATGTGAGTTCATGCTTGCCTGCATGAACTCACATGAACTTTCCCACGCCCGGTTGCACAGCTCAGCTACATCTCTGGTAGAGATTCTCTACCAGAGATGTAGCTGAGCTAAAGAATAACCCTGGATTGGACTACGTTGGACAGAAGAAGGATTTATAATAAAGATGGAGTCTAAGTGTCTTTTTTGTTTTATTTCTAATAAAATATTTTTTCTCTGTGTTGTGTTTTTTTTTTTAATTCAATAGAAATTCATGGGGGTCATGTCTACTATTGGCGCGACCCCATGAATGTCGGGCTTAGAGCCAGCTGATAACACAAAGCTGGCCCTAACCTCTTTATTACCCAGTGAGCCACCGCACCAGGGCCCTGGATGAGTTGGATACAGCGCCAGATGATGGCACTTCAATGAACGCACCATCCTCTGGGGTGGCTGCGGGCTGCAATTTGCAGCGGGGGGTGCCCATAAAGCTTGGGCCTCCCTGCGCTGAGGATTCCAGCCCCCAGCTGCCTAGTAGTACCTGGCTGAACATAGAAATAGCGTGGAGCCCACACATTTTTTTATTATTATTATTATTTCATGAAATTCATGAAATAAATAAAAAAAAGGGCTACCTTTTATTTCTGTTTACAGGCAGGTACAAATAGGCACCTGGGGGTTGGGGGAAGCCTGTTTCTGCCTGCTGTACCCGGCTTGACACAAAAATACGGAGAAGCCCACGTTAATTTTTTTTTTTTAAATTCATTAAAAAATACTTTTAGGGACTGCATCTTTATTAACCCCTCGAGGCCGGAGCACAGCGGCATTGTAAGGGAGGTTAACTCAGGTCACCTAAGGACAGCTCAGGTGGCATGACCTGAGCTATCCTCGGTGACCTGAGATAACTCCCCTTACAATGCCGGAGCGCTCCGACCTTGAGGGATTAATAAACATGTAGTTCTTAAATGTAGTTTTTTTATGACTTTTTCCAAAAAAATTTGACGTGGAACAGAACGAGAAAACTGCCGGCTTCCCCGACGCACCCCGCTCCCTGCTGCTCGCTCCCCGCCCGCTCCTAACTCAGGATCGGGTGGGGAGGTGACGGGGGAGCAGACGATCAGGCAGTCAGGTGGAGGGGAATTGAGTAGGAGGCTTAATGATTCTTTAAAACCCGGCGGCTCTTTACTGCCGGGTTTTAAACAATCATGTGGGCCATTGCAGCCTTTTCCCGTGCCGCCAGACCTCTTTATATGGTCCAGCAGCTGAGGAATTACTCGGCTTACTCGCTTCCCCATTGACTTACATTGTACTCTCTATACTTGTAACGAGTATCGGGACCTACTCATTACGAGTATAGCGAGTCCGAATATTTCTGCACTCACTCATCCCTAATGGTTATGCCTTTAGGACTGTGTGATATATCAGCGAATGATGTGTGCAGAGCCCAGTAAGGTGGCCTTTTGCAGCTGACAGATTGTTATTTTGACAATTCTAATTATTTTCAAGTGCTGGCCAAGGTTTTTAGGCACAGCACCTAGTGTGCCTATTACCACTGGGACTACCTTCACTGGCTTGTGCCATAGTCTTTGCAGTCCGATCTTTAAGTCCTCATATCGTGTAAGTTTTTCAAGTTGCTTCTCCTCAATCCTGCTGTCACCTGGTATTGCCACATTGACGATCCACACTTCCTTTTTCCTTACAATGGTAAGGTCCGGAGTATTGTGTTCTAAAACTTTATCAGTCTGAATTTGGAAGTCCCATAGTATTTATGCATGTTCATTTTCTATAACCTTTTCCGGTTTATGATCTCACCAGTTCTTTGTGACAGGAAGATAGTGATTGTGGCACACGTTCCAGTGAATTATCTGAGCAACTGTATTATCCCTTTGCTTGCAGTCTGTCTGTGCGATCTTCTTGCAGCAGCTTAGTATATCCATTGTTTCATCTGCTTCCTTGTACAGTCAAAATTTGGGGTCTGTAG